>VMDO01001417.1:0-98087 GCA_007922755.1 Pedetes capensis
AATTTTCTGGTGGGCTATCTTGAATGGTATTTTTCCTGAAATTTCCTTCTCTTCCTGTTTGCAGTTGGTGTAAAGAAAAGCTATTGATTTTTGAGTGTTAATTTTGTAGCCTGCGACTTTGCTGAAGGAGTTAATTAGATCCAGAAGTTTTCTGGTTGAGGTTTTGGGGTCTTTCAGGTACAAGATCATATCATCTGCACATAAGGATAATTAGACCTCTTCCTTGCCAATCTGTATCCCTTTGATTTCTTTCTCTTGTCTGATTGCCCTGGCTAGGACTTCAATTACTATGTTGAATAGAATAGGAGAGAGAGGACATCCTTGTCTTGTTTCAGATCTAATAGGAAATGGTTTCCGTTTTTCTCCATTTAATATAATGTTGGCTATAGGTTTGTCATAAATGGCTTTTATGATGTTAAGGTATTTGCCTGTTATACCTATCCTCCGGTGTTTTTATCATGAAAAGGTGTTGCACTTTGTCGAAGGCCTTTTCAGCATCAATTGAGATGATCATGTGGTTTTTGTTTGCCAGTTTCTTGATATGTTGGATTACATTAATTGATTTCAGTATGTTGAGCCAGCCTTGCATCTGTGGTATAAATCCCACTTGGTCATGGTGAGTAATCTTTTTCATATGCTGCTGGATTCTGTTTGCCAGAATTTTATTAAATATTTTTGCATCTAGATTCATAAGGAAGGTGGGTGTATAATTCTCTATCTTAGATGAATCTTTTCCTGGTTTAGGTATCAGGGTGATGGTAGGTTCATAGAATGTATTTCGGAGTGTTCCCTCCTTTTCTATTCTTTGGAATAATTTGAGGAAGACAGGTATTATATCTTCTTTAAAAGTTTGGTAAAATTCTGCTGTGAATCCATCAGGACCTGGGCTCTTCTTTGTTGGGAGACTTTTAATTACCTTTTCTATTTCTGTATATGTAATGGGCTTGTTTAAGTCAGTTATGTCTTCTGGGGTTTGTTTTGGTAGGTCATACGTGTTAATAAATTTTTCCATTTCTTCTGCATTCTCATATGTTTGGGAATACAGTCTCTTATAGTATTCCCTGACAATTTTTTGTATTCCGTTGAAGTCAGTGGTTATGGACCCGTTGTCTTTCATAATCCATACTATGTTAGATTTTTCCTTTTTCTTTTTGATGAGGTTAGCCAGAGGGGTGTCTATTTTATTAATTTTTTCAAAGAACCAGATCTTAGTCTTATTAATTTTTTGAATTATCTCTTTAGATTCTAATTGAGATATTTCTCCCTTTATTTTTGTAATTTCCTTTTGTGTGTTCTGTTTAGGATTGTTTTTTGTTGGATTTTTAGTGTCTTAAGCTGTGTCATTAGGTCATTTATTTGGCTCTTCTTAATTTTATTGATGAAGGCACTTAATGCTATAAATTTCCCTCTTAAAACTGCCTTTGCTGTATCCCAGATGTTTTGGTATGATATGTTTTCATCATCATTTGATTGTAGGAATTTTTAAAATTCCAATTTGATTTCATCAGCGATCTATTGGTCATTCAGTAGTGTATTATTCAGTCTCCATGAGTTTGTAAAGTTTCTGGAATTATTCATGCTCTTGAGCTCCAATTTTATCCCATTATGATTTGATAAGGAAGAGGGGATAATTTCTACTTTTTTGTATTTGTTGAGGGAGTTCTTATGGACTAGCACATGATCTATCTTAGAAAACGTACCATGTCGAGCTGAAAAGAATGTGTATTCCTCATCGTGTGATGAAATATTCTGTATGTATCTGTGAGATCCAACTTGTTTAGGGTGGAGATTAGATTTGACATTTCTCTGCTGCTTTTTCGTTTTGATGACCTTTCTCTTGATAAAAGTAGGGTATTGAAGTCTCCCATTATTATTGATTCTGGTCCAATAAAGTTCTTTATATTCCATAAGGTTTGTCTTATAAAGCTAGGTGCCCCTATGTTTGGAGCATAAATATTTAGGAACATTACGGATTCTTGATCGATTGTTCTTTGTATTTTTTTATAGGACATTTTTAATGTACACCTTAATGTGATTCATTCTGACATGCTTTTCATTGTGGCATTTACATATATATGCAATTTGATGTACATTAGTCATATAAGTGCCCGCTTACCCACTTGTATGCTTCTCCCCCCACCGTCCCCATCTAAGTCTTCTCTATCATTTACTTGGTAATATTTTTCTATATGTCCTTGGGTTCCAGTTCTGTTTAAGATAGAAACTTTTCAATGTAATGTCCTCCTTTTGTCTCTTCTAATTAGTTTTGGAATGAAATTTAATCTATCTGAAACTAGAATTGCAACACCTGCTTTCTTTTGTTCCCCCCCTGCTAATTATACATTTTTCCAGCCCTTAACTCTCAGTTTATTCCAGTCTTTGTGAGTTAGATTAGTTTCTTGAATATCACATATTGATGGTTTCCACAAACACTTTTACTCTCATGGTTTGCCTGTTTAAAATTGGCAGAAATATTACTGTACTAGAGATATCTTTTTGTTCTTTTTCACTCAACTTTAGTTTTTATTGGGAAGATGTGTCCAAGTTGATAGAAATAGCTTTATCTCATTTATTTTAACTTAAGTATAGTAGCTCACCTTTTGATAAGATTGCACTGATGGGTTGACACAGTGTCTGCAACAATGGGCTTAAGCATAAAAAAGATTGTGTACATGGCACAGTGCAGGGTAGTGTTTCACTCTGTTGCCCATAGGATTGCTATGAGGTGGGCCTGACTCCATGGCACCTACTGAATGAGCAATTGATTGTTGTGCTTTGTTTTCATGTGTATCATACCTATCTTAGGTACTGTCATTATGTTAGGAAATTTATATTGTACTGTTGCTTCAAGAAGTGTATTAGGTTAAATTCATCTTTATAAAAATTTATTTTTAGGAAATCCTTGCACGAGGAATTCTTCTTCCACTAATAAATCAACTCAGTGATCCTGATTATATTAATCAATATGTCATATGGATGGTAAGTACCTTTAAAAATTACAACTTTCTATTGAAACAGTTTTTTAAATGTAAAAATCTACTTTGGAAATCAGTGTGATTGAGCAAAAATGTATTAAAGAAATTAAATGTTTTTTTCTAATTAATCTCTACATTTCCAATATTTCTACTTCTTGAATGTGCTACCCAACTTCTCTTTAAGAAATTTATTGATTATCTTTGTTAGTATTATGGTGCTTCTACTATTTATTTAAAAATAGGATGTTTCACTGCCTGTGTATACAAATAAGTATTTTTAATAGCTAGTAGAATTTGTGTATTCCTTATCTGAAATGCTTAGAAACCAGAGAAATATCCCCAATTTTGGAATATTTCCATCCATATAGTGAGATATCTTGGGGATAGTATCCAAGAATGAACATGAAATTTATTTACGTTTTATATATACCTTATAAACATAGCTTGATGGTAATTTTATGCAATATTTTTAGTGTGTCTCTGTTTTGACTGTGACCTGTTATTTGAAGACAGATGTGGAATTTTTCCACTTGTGCTTCATGCCAATGCTCAGAATGTTTCAAATTTTGGATTTTTGGATTAGAGATACTCAATCTATATTTGCTTTTGAATGTAACTCGAGATCTGAACTACATGAGCAGAATTTACTTTACATTTAATAGTATAAAATAACACTAGAATGGAAATTAGTAGATCTATGTTCTAGATCCGATTCTATAAGTTGCTTCATGTCTATCAAACATCAGAGTTAGTAATTGCTCAGTTTAGTATTCAGTTGGTTTTTTTCTTTTGTTCTTGTATATTCCTTTCCTCTGTAAACTCCCAGTGAATGAAGTGTTGTAAATGCATTACCTGCCAGAAGTGCTTTGATACATATTTTTAGATCTTTGATCCAGGTTTCTGAATCTGGAATTTCTTCTCCACATTTATCTTTGTTTAATTCAGTCTACTGTTTATAGGGAAGGATCATTAGATTGTTCTTTGATTTCCTTAGGCATTACCAAACTTTGCCATTGGTTTATTTTTGTGGCAGTGCATATTTTTCCCATCAGACTGTGGGTTACCTGTAGGCAAAACTCTCTTATTAATTTTGTATTCCTAGAGTGTTTTCTGAAGGTGGTAGAACTTGATTGTTCTTTTCAGTTGTTTACTTTTTTAGTAGTACACTATAACTGAAGCTTTGAAGTGTACCTGTCCACATAATTAAGAAGTTTTAAAAATGCATGTCTTTTGGTAGTGTACTCCTAAGAGTTTATTCTAAAGTGATAATAAGCAGTTTGCCACAATCTATATTTAAGCCATTCACAACAACATTGTAGTAGTAAAAAGTTGAATTCAAACCATATGTCTTATGTAAGGATTAGTTTAATAGATTTTGGCATATTGATACAATCAAATACTGTGCAGCCATTAAAAGTGAAGGTAGGATGTCTCCAGCATGAAAAGGTGTGGATAACATCTTTTATATGAGAAAACTAAAAATTTTGTGTATGTGTAGATACATCTTACTCCTTTAAAATGTGTAAATACTTACATATTTATGAATGGCCATATAATTCTGATAGGATATATACTAAAATGTTAATAGAGAAATACTAATTTTTTCCCTTATTTATGTGTTTTGCTTTACTTAGATGCACATGGATAGGTAATAAAATCAGAAATCTATTTAAAAGTTGTTGTTAGGTGCGTTCAAGTTGGGTCCAACTTAACCACTCTACATGCAGCAGAATGAAACACTGTCGGACACTGTGCCATGCACACAATCTTTTTTCTGTTTAAGCCTATTGTTGCAACCACTGTATCAGTCCATCTAGTTGAGGATCTTCCTTTTTTTCACTGACCTACTTCTATCCCAAGCATGATGTCCTTCTCCAGGGATTAGTCCCTCCTAATAACATGTCCAAAATATATAAGATGCAGTCTAACCATCCATGCTTCCAAGGAGCACTCTGGTTGCACTTCTTCTAGGACAGATCTTTTGGTTCTTTTGGAAGTCCATGGTATATTTCAATATTTGTCTCCAGCACCATAGTTCAAAAGCATCAATTCTTTTCCTATCCCCCTTATTCAGCATCCAGCTTTCATAAGCACATGATGCAACTGGGTAAACTATGTCATCAGTCAGGTGTATCTTTGTCTTCATTGTGGCAGTTTGCTTTTCAACACTTTAAAGAGCTCTTTTACACAGCTTTTCCAAGGCAATGCATCTTTTGATATTTTGACTGCTGCTTCCATGAGTATTATTTTAGAACCAAATAAAACAAAATCTTGGACAACCTTAATCTTTTCCCCATTTGTCATGAAGTTGCCTACTGACTCAGTTGTAAGGGTTTGTTTTCTTGATGTTGAGGCACAATCTGTACTGAAGGCTGTGTTCTTTGATCTTCATCGGTGTATGTTTCAAAACCTCTTCACTTTGAGCAAGTGGAGAGTTGTCATCTGCATAATGCAGGTTGTTAATGAATCCTCCTCCAATCCTGATGCCACATTCTTCTTCATAAAGTCTAACTTCTTGAATTATTTGCTCAGTATAGAGATTGAAGAAGTACAGTGAAAGAATAAATCGCTGGCACACACCTTTTCTGACTTTAAACCAAGCAGTGCTTCCATGTTCTGTTCAAATGACTTCCTCCTGATTCTTGTATAGGTTCCTCACGAATACAATTAAATATTCTAGTATTCTTGTTCTTTGCAATATTATCCATAAATTGTTGTGGTCCACATAGTCAAATACATTTGCATAGACATCTCTCTGGCATTCTCTCCTTTCAGCTAATATCCATCTGATACCAGCTATGATGTCCCTGTTTCCACACCCTCTTCTGAATCCTTGAGCAGTTCCTTGTCAATATACTGCTGCAGTTGCTTTTTAATGATCTTTTGCAAAATATTGCTTGTGTATGATGATATTAATGACATTGTTTGATAATTTCCACATTTGGTTGGATCCCCTTTTTTGGGAATAGGCACAAATATGAGTCTCTTCCAGTCAGTTGGCCAGGTGGCTGTTTTCCAAATCTCTTGACATAAACAAGTGGGCACCTCCCGTGCTGCATCTCTATTGGTATTCCATCAGTTCTTTAGTCTTTGTCTTTCACCAATGTCTTCAAGGCAGCTTCCACTTCTTCCTTCAGTACCGTTGGTTCTTGATCACATGCACTCTCTTGAGATGGTTTAATCAGTCCACTAATTTTTTTGGTATAATGATTCTATGTATTCCTTCCATCTTCTTTTGCTATTTCCTGCATCATTTAATATTTTCTTTGTAAAATCCTTCACTATTGGCACTTGAGGCTTGGATTTTTTGTTCAATTTCTTAAGCTTGAGAAAAATAGCATTTTCTTCCTTTTTGGTTTTTTATCTCCAGCTCTTTGCACATGTCATTAGAATATTTGATTTTGTCTTCTTGAGCTGCCTTTTGAAGTCTTCTGTTTGATTTTTTAAGTTCATCATGTTTTCCTTTTACTTTAGCTGCTCCATGTCCAAAGGCACATTTCAGAGACTTTTTTGACATGTAATTTGGTCTTTTCCTTTTTTCTTGTCTTTTGAATAAACCTGCTTTCCTTATGAATAATGTCTTTGATGTTATGCTACACTCATCTTTGTGTCTAATGCATTAAAATCTATTCTTCAGATAGTTTTTGGACTCAGGTGGGATATACTCAAGCTCATCTCTTGGCTTTTGTACACTTGTTCTAATTTTCTTCAGTTTCATTTTGAACCTTCATATGAGCAGTTGATCAATTGTCTGATCCACAGTCAGCTCCTGGTCTTGTTCTGTCTTCTGATATTGAGATTTTTCCATTGTTTTTTTCCAAAAATGTTGTCAGTTTGGTTTCTGCATGTTCCCACAGGTGGCTGGAGCTTAGCTCAATTGGTAGAGCCCTGCCCCGCACTCTCTCACGCCCTGGGTTTGATCCTCAGCACAACCAAAAATGGGAGAAGGACCTAGTAGCCCATTCCCAATACAGTTCAGAAACTAAAGCCAGTGAAAACTCTGAATAGCAGAGATGCACTGACAAAGTGCCTGGCATGGCACACTGTGGAGTAGTGTTTCATTATGTTGTACATAGGGTCTCTATGAGTTGGATCCTGCTTGACAGTATCTAACAATAACAACATGTTCTATCTGCTGAATTCCCTGTGTATAATTGCCATTTATGTTGGTGAAAAGGATGTATTTACAATGAGAAGGTCATTGGTCTGACAAAATTCTATCCTGTGATGTCCAGTCTTGTTTCTGTCTCCAAGGCCATATTTTCCAACTACTGAGCTTTATTCTTTGTTTCCAGTTTTTACACTGCAAATCACCAGTAATTATCAGTACATCCCGATTGCATTTTTTATCAATTTTAGACTGCAAAATGTGGTGAAAATGTCTCACTTCTTCCTTTGTGGTTTTTGTGATCGGTGCATAAATTTGAATAACAGTCATATTAACTGGCCTTCCCTGTAGGCGTATGGATATTTTTCTATCACTGACAGCATTGTATTTTAGAATAGATCTTGAGATGTTGTTTTGATGATGGTGCGACCTCATTTCTCTTTAAGTTGTTATTCTTGGCATAGTGGACCATATGATTATCTGATTCAAAAAGGGCAGTATCCATCCATTTTAGATCATTGATGCCTAGAATGTCGATGTTTATGCACTCCATTTCACTTTTGATGATTACTAAGTTTCCTGATTCATCGTGCTTCATACATTCCACTTTCCATTTATTAATGGATGTTTACAGTTGTTTCTTCTCATTTTGAGTTTTTTTCAGTACCTTCCAAGTTGCGGGGGATGGGGGGTGCTCATTTCCTGCGCTATATCTGACAATGTTCCTCTGCGATTCATATGGTTTTCGGTGGCTAATTGTTTTGGTAGCAAGCTGCCAGGTTCTTCTTTCCCTAGTCAGTCTTAGTTTGAAAACTCAATTGAAACCTGTCTACCATGATGACCCTGCTGATATCTGAAATACATAGCTTTCAGTATCACAGCAACATGGAAGTCCCCACAACAAAGTGACAAATAAGTTGATGTCCCCTTGTTGTAATTGTACATAAAGGCTTTCCAGGTGTTACCCACACCTCCTATATAAAACTCCCTACAACGTCATGGTTCACAACATTTAATGTGATCTGTCCTTCAGTCTGTTTGTGTTCCCTTTGGCTTTCTTGCAATAACTGGTGAAAATGTCCCAAATGTGAAGAAGGAAATGGACATCCAAATTCAAGCAGCTTAAAGAACTCCATCTAATATGAACTCCTAAAAGTCCACATAGAGACACATTAAAATCAAATTGCCAAAAGTCCAAGACAGACTTTTGAAAGAAACAAGAAAAAAGTGACTCATTATATCTACCAGGGAGCACCCCTAATTTTATCAGTGGATATTTCAACAGAAACATTATTGACAGTAATGGTGTGAGTTATATTTAAAATGCTGATAGAAATAAAATTACTGTTGTCCAACACTAGTGTAGCTGGCAAATGTGTCCTTCAAAAATGAAAGACTGGTAAAGAAAAGCTGAAGGAGTTCATCACAACTAGACTTGCATTACAAGATTTGCAAAAGGGAGTTCATCAAGTTGAAATGAAATGATGCCAGAGAGCAACATGAAAGCATGTGAAACAAGAACCTCTTTTGTAACAGTAACTATATAGAAATACATAATTGTGTAGTACTGTAATGATAGTATGCAGTAAAGGTAGTACACAAATTGCTTTAATCCAGGCACAAAGTTTAAAAAGAGCATAATGTATACCTATAACTATGAAACTATGTTTGTTGTTATGTGCTGTGGAGTCAGGTCCAAGTCATAGTGACCCTATGTACAACAGAAGGAAACTGCCAGGCACTTCGCCAGTGCTTCCCTGATGTCTATAGGGTTTTCAGTGGCTGATTTTTTCAGGATTTTTTGGGGAGCTGGCTGCCAGGTCTTTCTACCATTTTTGCGGTGCTGAGGATTAAACCCAGGGCCTCAGAGCACACAGAGGAAGCACTCTACTAACTTAGCTAATCCCCAGTTATTATCAAATTACATTGATAGACAAAAAATAAGGAAAGATGTAATTTGTGACTTCAGTGACATAAAATGGGCAATGTGTAAAATGAGTGGAGTTTTTGTATGTGATTGATGTTATCACTTTAACATTGATTGTTATAATTGTAAGATGTTTAAAGGTAAACCCCTTCATATCCACAAAGAAAATACCTATAGCAGAGACATAAAAGAAAATAAGAAATCAATGTCTTCCACAATTAATAAACATACAATTAACAAAATACAAAGAAAGGCAGCAAGAAAGGAAAAGATGGGTTGAATACCAGTAAGAAATACAGAAAAGAATGTGCAGGTGTCCCTGTGGCATGATGTCTTATCTTCCTTTGGGAATATTCCCAGGAGTGGTAGATCTGGGTCCTATGGCAGTTCTGTTCTTAGTTTTCTAAAGTACTTCCATATTGATTTCCAAAGTGTCTGAACTAATTTACAGTTCTACCAGAAGTGTAAAAGTGTTCCTTTTATATAAGAACTTGTCTGCCATGCACAAAGCACTGGCAAATAAAGTTCAGTACGTAACAGTAGTTATAATCTGAGGTGTCTTCTAAATATGACCATTTTGGCCTCAAACCACAAGTTCTTATATAAAATATCTAGTCCTTCTAGATCCTTAGAAATGCTTGATGTATTTATAAGTAGAAGTAGTAGAAGAAAACTGTGTAAATACCCTTAAAAACTGTTAGGAGATACTGTATTTGGAAATGGAATTGTTAAACCTCCTTTGTGGACAGTGTACTTGGTGTACTTCTTCATTGATTTGAGGGAGGTAGGAGGGAAGAAATTGCAGAAAAGTGTTTTGTTAGTGTGTGCTAGAAATTTTCAGCTTACTCATTACCCTTTGTGTTACGTGCATTTCACTTAACTTTCCTGTACTGTATATATTGTGAACATACTGGACAAATGAGTCCTAATATAATATCTAGTCTCTAGATACTAAAGAAGTTGCCAGTGTATAACAAAAGTAGAGTTAGTAAACTTAATATATTTTGGAAAAAAAAGTATTCCTTTTCTTCCACATCCTCGCCAGCATTTATTATTTATTTTGTTAACCTTGGCCTTTCTTACTGGACTAAATTGGAATCTCAGTCTAGTTTTGATTTGTGTTTCTCTGATGACAAATGATATTGAGCATTTTTCATGTGTTTATTGGCCATTTGAGCTTCTTCATTTGGAACTGTCTGTTCAATTCTGTGAACAAAAATGGTGAATAATAAGTTCCTTCTCTATCAGAAATTATTTTAAATGGAAATAGTTTAAATTCCCTGATAAAAGACAGTGTCTGAATGTAAATAAACAAACAACAAGAACAACTACAACAAAAAGGTCCAACTACATACTTTTTAGAAGAGACTTTAGGATACAAGGTCATCCACAAGCTGAAAGTGAAAGGATAGTGTATTCCATGCAAATGGTAGGCAGAATAGAGCAGAGGCGGCCTGTTAGTCACTTTTTGTTGCTGTGACAAAATACTTGAGAAAATAAGAGAGGAAGGATTTATTTTGGCTTGGTTTGCTCCATTGTTTTTGGGACTGTGGTTAGGCAATACATAATGGCTACAGGGTGTGGCTGGTAAACAGACACAGAAAGGTGCCAAGGACAAGCTATGTTCTTCAAAGACTCTCCCCAGTAACTTGCTTCCTCTTACCAGGCCCCATCTCCTAATGGCCCATTTAACTGTGAATTCATCAGTGGATGAATGCATTGATAAGGTTAGCATCCTTATGATCCAGTTACTTCTCAGTAACACCACCAGCAGGAAACCAGTCCTTCAACTCATGAGCCTTCGGTACCATTGTATATCCAAACCATAATAGGTGGCCATCCTTATATTACAGTTTAACTCAAAAACTGTTTGCCAGTGAGGGACATTATATAACGACAAATAATTCACCACAGAGACATAACAATTTTACGCATATATATGTACTTAGTAACAGAACACCCAAATACTTGAAGCAAACATTGGCAGAATTGATGGGAGAATGAACACTAACAGTAATAGTAGACTTTAATACCCCCCCCCTCTCTCTCTCTCTCCATTAATAAATGATGATGGGGTGCAGAGTAATACAGCATTGTCTTTTTCCATTATGCATCCTGTACATTACTTCTGGCAACACTTTCATCTACCCATGAAGTTTAAGGAGCCTTATGGCTAATATGTAGTAAAACTCAAATGCTTATTTGGGTTATATTCCCCTATTATTTCAATATACTCATGAAGTTGTGCTGTTTACATTGAGATCGACCTCTCCCCCTTGATCCCTCCACATTGACCCTCCTCCCCATCCCATCTTTTCCACTCTTCCTCTTCCCTCTGCTTACTTCCCTCCCTCCTCCTTTCTACTCTTTATATTGTCCCTTCTATGCTAAGTTTGACTGTGTTTATATATCAATTTATGTAATACCCTGTTTTCAATAAGGAATACATCAACCAGACAGAAGAGTAATGAGGAAACAGAGGGTATGAGTAAAACTAAAGACTGGTTGGACCTAACAGACATACACAGAGCACTCTACCCAACAACAATAGAACACATGTTCTTAAGTACACATGAAATATTCTACAAGATAGTTCACATTATGCTGCAAAACGTTGAAATCATACATGTATCTTTTCTAGCAACAATGGAATGAAAGTAGAAATTAATCCGAAATGGAATACTGGAATATATACCACTATGTGAAAATTCAGAAATCTACTCTTACAAAAACCAGTAGATCAAAAAAGAAATCACAACAGAAATTAGAAAATGTTACAAATGAGGATGAAAACACAACTGTAAGGCTATAGGAAAAAACAAACTCAGTTTCACTTATCATGTTCGTAACACATGGAACATTCCTGTGACTCCAGATGTGAGGGTATTTCCACATACACCAAGCAGTCAGTCCTGGAGCAGTTGCCAGTTTGGTGTCCTCTAATTCATTTCATTTCTGACACTATCTATTTGGAAATAGGATCAGATCCTACAAGTTAAGGGCTCAGTCCAACAAGACCCCCCGTCCCCACTTCAGATGCCACTAGCAAGAGTGAGTTTTTGGAACTTCAGACAGGCTACAAATTGAGGTTCCCACAACCCTCTTCTTTGGTCCCATTGGTTTGATAGAGCAACTTGTTGTTGTTAGATTCTGTCAAATCGGGTCTGACTCATAGTGACCCTTGTAGGATTTTCAATGGCAGCTTGATTTGAGATTGCTTCAGGTGTGGATTGCTATGTCCTTCTCCCAGAGCAATTCACACAATTCAGTAAATACTTGTGTTTACTTGTTTATATAAGGGATATCACAAATGGTACAGATGAACAGCCAAATGGAACAGATGCATAGGGTGAGGGATGTGATAAAAGGCATAGGGGTTCCATGCTTTCTCTGGGCATGCCACCCTCCAGGGACCTGCACATGTTCAGCTATTTGAAAGTCAGTCCTTTTGGGGGTTTTTGGAAGCATGATTGGTTTGTTAGCTCTATATCCACTCTCCCTTTCCCAGAGGTAGCAGGATGAGACTGAAAGTTCTAACCCTAGCATGATCACATGGTTGGTTCTCCTGATAACCAACCCCCATCTTGAGGTTACATAGGGAACCTGAGCTACCAGTCACTTCATTAACATACAAAAGGCATTATTATCACTCCTAATATTAGAAGGATTTTACTGGCTGTATGTCAGGGAACTGGGACAAAGACCAAATCTATATTTCACAATATTGCAATATACCAAAACTTCTAGGCTTCGGCTAAAGCAGTACTAAGAGTTAAGTTTGTAGTGGTAAATGCCTGCATTTAAAAAAAAAAAAAAAAAGAGGAAAAAAATCTTATATCAGCAACCTGACATTACATCTCAAGAAAATATAGCAAAAGAAGAAGAGTAAAAGTAATAAGTTCCAGAATAGAAAAGCAATAAGAAAAAATAAACAAATGTTAAGTTAGATTTTTAAAAATGTATATCAGTGAAATTGATAAACTCTTAGCCAAAATAAGGAAAGAGGACAGACCAAAAAATCAGAAGTGAAGGTAGAGATATTATACCTAATACCATAGATATAAAATATAATTAAAATAACTACTATGAACTACTTTGAACAATTATAGAAGAACAGTAGGACTGTGGTAAATAATTATATGTCAACAAGTCAGATAACAAAGAAGCAATGGATAAACCTTTAGAAATATATGCCTACCAGGACTGAATTATAAAGAAATAAAAAGTCTGCTGGGCGTAGTGGTGCATGCCTGTAATCTCAGTGGCTCAGGAGGCAGAGGCAGGAGAATTGCAAGTTCGAGACCAGAGACAGTCTGCATAACTTAGTGAAACCCTGTCTCAAATACAGTATAAAAATGGTCTGGGGTGCAGCTCAGTGGTCCAGCACTTGGAAAGCATGCAAGTGCAAGGCCCTGGGTTCAACCCCCAGTACCACAAAAAAAAAAAAGAAAGAAAAGAAAAGAAAAAAGAAAGAAAGAAAAAGTCTGAACATACCTATAAATAGTAAAGTGATTGAATCAGTAATCAAAAGCCTCACAATAGAGAAAGAAGAGGAACCAATGGCTTCACTAGAGAATTATATCAGACATTTAAAGAATGAATACCAATACTTTGCAAATTCTTCTAAATAATTTAAGGAGAGAATACTCCAAATGTTCCCTGATAACAAAAATCAGATAATGATGTTATACAAGAAAATAATACTATAGACCAATGTTACTGATGACCAATGTCATTGATGCAAAAATCCTCAACATAATACTAGTAAACCAAATTGACCAACACAATGAAAAATTGCACACCATCATCATGTGGGATTTATTCCTGGGATGTAAGGATGGTTCAGCACATGAAAAGCAATCATTGTAAATCACCATATTAACAGGATGAAGAACAAAAACCACATGGTCATCCCAATTGATGCAGGAAAAACAAAAAGACTCAACAAACTAGGAATAGAAGGAACTTACCTCTTTTGAAAAACCTTCAGCTAACATCCTATTTAATGGTGAAAAACTAGAAAAAAAAAAAATCCAGGTTAGGAGTAGGTCACAGGATGTCTACTTTTGCCACTTGTATTTAGCACAGTAGTGGAAGGTCCTATGCAGAACAATCAGGAAAGACAAAGAAATAAAAGGCATCCATATAGGAAGAAGTAAATTATCTACATAGATGACAGGATTTTGAGATAGAAAACTGTAAAGGATTAAAAAAAAAACCTGTTAGAACTAATAATCGAATTTAGTAAAGTTGCAGTATACATTTTTGACTTACAAGATTAGTTCCATTTCTGTGTACTAACAACAAAGAAAGTATTGCTTCATAAGTGATATAAATTGAGAAAAATAAAAAGAATGAAATACTTAAGAATTAACCAAAGGAGGAAAGACTTGTATATTGAAAACCACAAACAAGTGCTGAAAGAAATTAAAGACAACACAAATACATGGAAACTTAACCTTTGTTCATGTATTGGAAGGTCTAGTATTTTGAAGCTGTCCATACCAAAGACAATCTACAGACTCAGAGTAATTCCTATCAAAATCCCAATGATATTTTTTTCGGAAATAAGAAAAGCCATCTTAAAATCCCTGTGGTATCTGAAAGGATCCCAAATAGCCAAAATAATCATGAGAAAGAATAATTAATTGGGAAAACTCATTCTTCCTCATTACAAAACTGGGATTACAAAGCTACAGTAATTAAAACAGTATGTTACTAGCATAAAGAAAGACATAAACACTCAATGGATCAGAATACAGAGCTTTGAAACAAACTCTAATATATATGATCAATTAATCTCTTACATGGGTGTCAAGGCTAGCACAATAGGAAAGGATAGTCTGTTCAGAAAACAGTATTGAGAAAATTGAATAGCCACATGCAAAAGAATGAAGTCATACTCTTTCTTTATGCCATATACCAAAATTCACTGAAATGGATTGAAGACTTAAATGTAAGACCTAGAACACCAAGAAGGAGACAGGGGGAGAAACTTTGTGGATTTGGCTATGATTTCTTGGCTTGATATCAGAAACTCAGGGAACAACGGTGAAAAATAAACACTTGGGAGTACATTAGAGTGAAAAGCTGCCCAGAAAAGAAGACAGACACTAGAGTGAAAAGGCAACCTATGGAATTTGAGAAAGTATTTACCAACTATGTGTCTGATTAGGGATTAATATCCAACACATATAAAGAACTCCTGTAACACAATGATAGAACAAATAAAACAAAAACCAATTTGTAACATGGGTAAAGAATTTGAGTAGATAGTTCTCCAAATGAGTTATACAAGTGGACAACAATCATATGAAAAGAAATTCAACATGTCTTATCATTATGGAAACACAAATCAAAATCACAATGAGTTATCATCTTGTAATCATTTGATTTCCACTATAAAAAAATACAACTCCGAGACACTAACAGTTGATGAGCATTTGCATGAGGATGTGGAGAAATTGGAATCTTGATGCCCTATTGAGGAGAAAATAAATTGGTGTAGCTACTGTTGAAAATAGTTCAAAGGTTCTTCTGAAAATTCAAATAAGATCTTGAAGGGGTATTTCCTTACCCATCTTGATTGAAATATTATTCGTAGTAGCCAGGAGGTGTAAGCAACCAAAGTGCCTATTAACAGAATAATGCATTTAAAAAGTGGTATATACATGCACTAGATTGTGCAGCCATAGTGCCCTAGTATCTGACCCTGCCTGATCTTGGAAGCTAAGCAAGGTTGGCCTGTTTAGTCCTTGGATGGGAGACCACTTGGGAATACCAGGTGCTGTGGGCTAGGGAGAAGGACCTGGCAATTCACTCCCCAAACAATCTGCCTTTGAAAATCCTATGAATAGCAGAGAAGCACTAACACAATGCTGGGCCTGGCACAGTGTCAGAGTGTGTTTCATTTTGTTGTACATAGGGTCACTATAAGTGGGACCCAACTTGATGACACCTAACAACAATAACAAGATTATTTTTCAGTCTTACATATGCTATAGCATGATGAACCATGAAGATGTTATACTAAGTGAAATTAGCCTGTCCCAAAAGACATGTAATTCCTGGATCCCCCTACTTCAAGTATCTAAAATATTCAAGCTGTAAGAAACACAATAGATAGTGGAATGTTGGTTACCAGGAAAGAGGGCAAAACAGAGTTAATGTTCAATGGATATAGAGTTCTGGTTTTACAAGAAGAAAAAAATTCCAGAGATCTGTTAAATAACAGCATTCCTATAGTTTATACATTTGTGCTGTACACTTGAAAATGTTTAAAATGACAAATTTTAAGTTTTTGACCACAATTTTAAAAAAGAAATGAAAGTATTAAGTATTCTTCCAGTTATAATTTGTACTTCCACTAGCAGTGTTTGAGCTTTCTGATGTCTCTATATGATAGTCAACTGTGAGCATTTTCAGTCATTAAAATTTTAACCTCTGGTGGATATGAATTTATATTTTATTGTTATTAACTTGAATTTCTTTAATAACTAATGATATTGAGTGTCTATTTGTGTGATAAAAGGCCTTCTTCATGTCTTTTTGTCAGGTTCCCATTTTTTTCTTTTCTGGGTTTGTTTGTTTATTTATTTATTTATTTATTTATTTATTTATTATTTAATTAGTTTGTAGAGGTGCTTCATGTGTTCTGCATGTAAGTTATTTGTCAAGTACATCTATAGGTTGAGTATCCCTTATCCACTGGTTAGGACTGGAATTCTTTCACACATTAGAGTTTGTCATGCTGGCTGTCAGAAATGTTTTGAATTTCAGAACATTTTGGATTTTGAGTCATTTTAGATTTCAGGTGTCTGATTAGGGATGTTCAACTTTCATTGCAGATATTTTCCTGTAAACTATGGATTGCATTTTCCTCTTTTAATGGTGTCTTTTGATAAGAACTTGAATTTTTATGAAGTCTAATTTTTCATGTCTTTATAGCTAGTGCTTTTTATGTTATCTTTAAGAAATTTTTTGTTTACTTGATGATTGTGGTAGCATTCTCTTATGCTTATTTTTAGAAATTTTATACTTTTCACTTACATATTTTTTCTATATGTAACTTCAAATTAATTTTTGTGTATAGTATATTAGGAATTTATGTTCATTTTCTTCCAAATCAGATGTCGACATGTTCAGGCATCATTTATTGAAAAGATTTTATTCATAAATTTATTTTCCTTGCCACTTTAGTAAAAAAAAAATTTCAATTTACTAAAATAGGTTTAAGTCTAATTATGGGTGCATTCTTTTCTATTGATCTCTTTGTGTACTCTTACACAAATACTATACTTTCTTGATTGTTAGCTTTGTAGTAATTTTTGAAATTAGGAAATAGGAATCTTCCATAGTTGTTCTTTTTTTTCTAGGATTGTTTTGACTATCCAAAGTCTTTTTCATACAAATTTTATAAATTTTTAAATTTATAGTAAACATTTATGGTGTTTTGACCATTTTTAGATTGAACCCATAGATTAATTTGGAAAAGATTGACATCTTAATATTTTGTCTCCTTATCTAGGAACATGGCTTCTCCCTTCAATTACTGAAGCATTCTGTAATTTCTGTCAGTATTGTTTTATAGTTTTTAGTATGTGGGTCTTGTACGTCTTTTTGAAAATTTTTCCTAATATTTTATATATTTTGATGCTGTTGTAAATGGGATTGAATTTTCATTTTGCTATTGTTTGCTGCTAGTATATAGAGATTGAATAAATGTATTTATTGATCTTGTATATTTGCAGACTTCATGAGTTCATCTATTAGTTCTAACAGTTTTTGATAGTTAAAAAATCTTTCCTAACCATGATTATTAGTTTGTCTGTTCCTCTTTTAAAATTGGCTCTTGGTTTTTTACCTAGCCTAATAATTATTTTTTAATGAGATGTTTTAGTCCATTTACATTTAATATAATTACTGTTACTAGATCTAATGTTTTGCTGCATGTTTCTTTTAAAGTTTCTTCTGGATGGGGTATTGTTCTTTGATGTGTTGAACTTGAATCTCCTTTCTTGCTTTCTTTTTGGTTAACTGAGTAATTTTTATTCCATTTAAATTACGCAAATGGCTTTCCAGTTATTTCTTCCTTCTCCCACTCCTGCTCCATCTCTTTCCCTTCCTCTTCTTCCACCTTCTCTTCCTCCCTCCTCCTTTTAGTGTTGCTGTAAGAATTGGAGTGTGCTGCTTTATCAACATATGGCTAGGGGCAGTACTTTTACTATCTCACATAAAATGTGAAGAACCTTGCAACAAGATCATTTTAATATGCCTTTTCCTTCCTGCTTTTGTCATCATATATTCTACATATTTGTATGTAATTTATTCGATAATGCAACATTATGCTTTTTTTGTACTGAACAGTTTTTTTTTTTTTTTTTTTTTCCGGTACTGGGGGTTGAACCCAGGGCCTCATGCCTGCATGCTTTACAAGTGCTGGACCACTGAGCTGTACCCCCAGCCCATTTTTTTACTTTTTTGAGACAGGGTCTCGCTAAATTACGCAGACTGCCTCTGGTCTCAAACTTGCGATCCTCCCGCCTCTGTCTCCCAAGCCGCTGGGATTACAGGCGTGCGCCACCGCGCCCGGCTTGTACTGAACAGTTTTTAAAGAAAATAAAAAGTAAGTTTATTTAAAGAAATCTTGTATACTCACCCATATATATATCATGATTTTCAGTGGTCATTTGTATTTTTTCTTTTGAGTACAGGGTATTGAACCCAGGGCCTCATACATGCTAGGCAAGCTCTCCACCACTGACCTGCATCTCCAGCCCCTTTTCTTCATTGTTTTTTATTTCGAGACAGGGCCTCACTTAATTGTGTAGGCTGCCTCTGGTCTCGAACTTTTGAACTTCCTACCTCAGCCTCCCAATTTCCTGGGATTACAGATGTGCACAATGGTGACTGGGTTTCATTCTTTCTTATAGATTCAAATATCAATTTGTTTTCATTTCCCCTTCATTCTGAAGAATTTCCTTAAGGATTCCATGTATAGTGAGGGTCCTGGAAACTTTATTTTATTGTGAAGTTTGAAAAATATTTTCATTTGCTCTACAGTTCTTGTTTGACAGTTTTATTTTAGCACTTTAAAAAATATTTGAAAAAATGTTTGTCTTTTTTTTGCCTGTATTTTTCTAATAAAATGTCATTTTCTGCTGCCTTATTGATCCTCCGTATGCAATGTATCTGTTTTGGTAGTACTTCACTTTTACAATCCCCAGTTCTTTGACTTTTTATCAAAAATGAACACTGAAGTATGCTACCTTTTCATAGCTCTCCCTGTTTTGCCTAGTTTAAATTTTATTGCCAATCATTGTGATTAGTCATTTGCTAGGTCATACCATGGCCCTAGTAAAATCTCATATAGCTCCCTACTCAATTCCTCTTCGTAAGCACTTGAATGTGACTATAGGGAGAGAAAACAACAAAGCTTCATTAATTACATTTTGAATTCATTAGCACTAATCTCAAGTGTACCATTACTTTTTCCTGTCTTTCCCTTCCTTTCTCCCTCCCTCCCTCCCTCTTTCTCTTTCTCTTTCTCTTTCTCTTTTTCTTTCCTTTCCTTCCTTCCTTTCTTTCTTTCTTTCTCTCTTTCTTTCTATCTCTTTCTTTCTTTTTCTTTCTTTCTTTCTTTCTCTTTCTTTCTCTCTTTTTCTTTCTCTTTCCCTTTCCCTTTTTTCTTTTTCTTCCTCTCCTCTCTTCTCCTCCTCTTCTCTCCTCTTTTTCCCCAATCCCCAACCCTCCCATCCTCTCCCCTACCCTCCCCTTTCTTCCTTTGTAGTACTAGGGGATTGAACCCAGGGCCTGGGTTCCTTCTGTTGTACATGGGGTCACTATGAGTTAGCTCCAACTAGATGGCACCTAACACTGCCACTGCCCCTACCACCACCCCCATCAACAACAATAGCATATGTCAGTGACTTGGAAATGCATATTTCTGCCTAGTCCTTCTTTCTTTTTGCCTTTCACGTCCAAAAGCATACTGAATGTCTCCGTTTGGATGTTAAATAACTAAAACTGAGCTCCTGATACTCTCTTCCCCCAAAAATTATCTGCTTGTTTTGATGTTTTCTTCATCTTGATTAATGGTAACTACTTTGTTCCTATTGTTTAGACCATAAATCTTGCTGTAGTTCTTAAGTTTTCTTTTTCTTTTTCTTTTTTTTTTTTTTCCTTTCTTTTTTTTAGTACTTGAAATTGAACCTAGGGCTTCACACATGCTAGGCAATTGCCCCACCACTGAGCTGCACACCTATTCCCTTTTTTATTTTTAATTATTTTTTACTTTTGAGCCAGAGTCTTGCTATGTTATGCAGCCTGCCTCTGGCCTTGAACCTGTGATCCTCCCTGCGGCATTGCACCAGGGAATTTGCTTCATTCTCATAACTGATTTGTGAGACAATTTTTTGGTACTGTTTGTACAAAACCTTTTTTACCATGAAATGTTTCACAAACAACACTTAGCACTGTACTTCTTAATATATCCTCAATGCCACTCCCCTTTTTCTGGTAATATTATCATTTTTCGTCTGTATTATAAGTGGTCATCTCTTGTGCCTTGACTTGGCCTTCATTTTATTTTTATATAACAGCATAGTGCATTCTTTTATATTTCAGGTAACAGAATGTCTTTCTGCTGTGTAAGTCTTCTAGCAAATTTTGATTTCTTTCAGAGTAAAAGCCCAGCCCTTCACTGTGCTGTAAGATTTGTACTCTGTTGCTGCTCACCTCGTCTTCTACCCTTCAGCCATGTTTTGGTTTAGCTCTTGTCATCGTGGCTTCCTTGTTATCATCAGTCAGGCTGAGCATACTTTTATACTTTCCAGTGTGCTATATATTTTTTTTACTTTGTTTACTATATGTACCACAAATACAAGTACCACAAATACAGGGCTTTCTTTTTTCTTTTTGTTATAAGTAGTAGGTATGCAGTAAATGGTGCCTAGCCAATAGTAAGCACTCAAGCTTCAATTTTTCACTTAATAAATGATTCTTCTCTCACCTGTGTCTTTTAAATTTTATTTTCAGATCCGTGATTCTAATTGCAACTATGAGGCCTTTATGAACATTATTAAATTGAGTGACAATATTGGAGAGCTAGAGGCAGTTAGAGATAAGGCAGCAGAAGAACTACAGTATCTTAGATCTTTAGATACAGCTGGTGATGGTAAGTGTTTTAATTAAAAGAATGTCTCTCTTTAAATTCTATCTTTAAATAAAAGTTCAATTTACCTAAATGCAATATTTTGCTATTACTTGTTTTCACCTTACCTAAATCTTCCCTGTTAGCATGTGTTTATAGTAAAAGCATTATTTTCTGAATGTGAGACAGTGATTATTGTAGTTATCCCTACAGTACAGATAATAGGTATAGTTTAATTTTAATTAAATCCGTTCACTGTACAGTCTCAGATTGCTTCTTTTATTGAATAAAAAAGTTACTGTGTTAACTGATCATTTGTGTAAATTACAGTAATGTTTAAAGTATTTCACAAATACTGTTACCACTTTCTAGCTCATAATTTGTTTGTTTTTAGATATCAACACTATCAAAAATCAAATAAATAGCTTATTATTTGTAAAGAAAGTATGTGACTCAAGAATACAGCGACTGCAGTCAGGCAAAGTAAGTATAAAGTACTTTTGCATTAATGGTTAGTTGTAAATGCTTCATAGTGATTAAACTCTCTAGTGCGTGACAACTAGTAGGCTATTACCCAGTCTACCACTCTGTACCACAGGACTTTCCCCAAGGCTTTCTCTTATGTACAGCAATATGATAAATATGTATTAAACAAGTCAAAGAGAGTAATTAAAACACTACTTGAGCCTCCCCTCTCCACCACCATAATGCTGCTGGGCCTATAGGTCTTTACTGAGGCATGGATTTGGGTTTTGGTTTCACACCATGGGGTTTGTTCAAGTTGCCACAAATAAGGCCTACTTTAAGAGATACCAAGTGAAATTTTGAAGACAAGAGGTGAAACTAATTACTCTGATTGGAAACACTTGGCAATCCAGAACAAAAAAGTATAACATACCCGATTATAGGATGACAGTTATTGTGACGAACAGAAATTTCATTTGTCAGAATGCTTATGCCCATATTGAAGGTGATATGATAGTCTGTACAGTATATACACAGATTATTAAAATATGGTGTAAAACGTGGTCTAAAAAATCATGCTGCATCATATTGTTCCGGCTTACTGGTAGTCCACAGGCTTGTTAATAGGTTGGCATGGACAAAATCTTTGAAGGCCAAGTGGAAGTGGCTGGAACGTAATACAACGTGGAAAGCATTGTTGGTCAACCTGTGTCTTCACCTACTATTTGGGTACAGGTCTTGCCAGAATTACTGGCAGTAAAGCTTTTGGGGCCCCAAAGGCAACTGAGGAGGGCACCTTGACTGTTCCTCACAGTCCCAAATAATTTTCTGCTTGTGATTCTGAACTCGAAGAGTTTAGTGCAGAAGTACATAGGAAGCACATCATAACTCAGAACATTGCATATTATATGCATTACCTAGTGGGAAAAAAATAGTTGCAAGAAATAGTTCTTTCAGTACTGAAAGAACAGTGTAACTCCAGAGTTGACAAAAAAGATATATAAGAAAGCTTATGCGGGCATATGAAAGAATTCAATCTATGAGAAGAAGTCCAAGAAACAAGTTAAAAAGAAGAGGTGGAATCAACTTAAAATGTTTTTACATAGAAGAAGATTGAGTAATTCAAAAGAGGGCAAATTTCTTTAGGGCTCAGGAGTGGGTTGCTGAGAGGCAATCCAAACAACAGTTTTCTACAAAGATTTTTCAATAGAGCCAAAAATAAAAATTAAAAAATCCCAAACACTTCTTGAAAAAGGCTAAAGTAGGAAAAGTTTTCATTTTATTTGATTTATTTATTCATTTACTTATTCAAAATTCAGTTTTTCTTGAATATTGTACAATTGGGCACCATCTTAGGCAGACCAAATGGACCTTATCTTTTTAGCTGCAAAGCCAGAAATAAAATAAAGCAAATTAATAAGTAATACCTGGTGAAGACATCTGTAATGAAATAAAATAAAAGCACAGGATGTAGAAAATGTCAAAAAGTATTTAGATAGGTACTGAGGAATTTGGTAACACTTGAACATAAAGAAACCTGAATAGCATGACAGAGTTTGTAGAAGATTTTTTGCTGGTTTGTTTTGGTTTTTATTTTGATTTTTGATTTTGAAGAATCTTTTCAGGCAGTATTGAGAGCAAATGTTTAAAAACCCTGAAATAGGAATATCCTTTTTGAGTTAGAGGAAATAATTGTGGCTTGGTTGATGAGTGACTGAGGGATTGTGCTAAGAATGAAGTTAAAAGAAGCACTTAAGGATTAGATCGTACGTAGTTTTACTGGCCATAGTAAGGTTTTAATTTTATTCAATCGTGATGGGAAATCAGTTGGAGATTTGTGATGACAAGTGATATGATCTTACCTAAAGTAGTTGCTTTGACTATGTAGAACTCACTGTGATAGGATGCTAGGAGTACAGATGGAAACTGAGAGAGTTTATAAAACTACTGCATTAGATCAGGTGAGATGTCTGTGGTGGTTATGAGAAGTGAGTAGAGACTGGATAAAGTGCTCATGTCATTTGCTAATGGACTGCATATGGGGTAAAAGAGAAAAAAAAAAGGACTCAAGGATGAGTCCAAAGTTTTTTGGCTCTTGGAGCTGCATGTATAGTGATCCTTATTTACTGGAATATAAAATTAAGGGAGGAGGAGGAGGAGGAGGTTTGAAAGAGAGATTACAGTTTTGGTTATTTTAATTTACCATCCCTGATTGATTTCAAGTAGACATGCGAATTGGTGCTGTTGAGTTCAATGGAAAGATGATGGTATGCTTTGTGAATCCATGGATTCTTTTTTTTTTTTTTTGAAACAGAGCCTCAGTAAAGTTATGCAGGCTGCCTCTCACTTCTGACTTGTGATCTTCCTACCTCAGCCTCCTGAGTTGCCATTATTATGAGTGTGTGCCACTCTGGCCATCCATGGAATTTTCAGTGTTTATTTAATGTTAAAATATTGGATGAGGTTATTTAAAAGAGTATATGACACAACATACTAATGACATAATCCTAAATCACGTCAGTGAGTAGAATTTAAGATGAAGTGAAGGATCCAGGCCAATAAAACAACGAATGAGATTTCTGGGAAACTCCATACAGAAAGTGTTCAAAGAAGAGAGAGATCAAGTATGTCAAAGCATAACACTAAGTACAATGAAGACTATGAAATTGACTGTATGAGTTTGCATGGAAATTAGTGGTGATCTGCTGAGAACCATTTGGGTAGTGAATGGAGAAGCTTGATTGAAGTCCGCCCAGAAAAGAATAGGGAAACATGAATTAGACACTGTGATGGTAGATAGTGCTTTAGAGGAGTTTTACTATAAGGAGATAGGGATTTGGGGGTTTGAAGCAGAAAACAAAATTATTTTAGTAGATTTAGCTTTAACATAGTCACCTTTTTGATTCTGGTTTCTACTTTGAAAATTTCTTTGTGACTCACTGGTCTTAGACTTCTGAAATATATTTAATTTTTTCAAGGAATGGAAGAATTCTAAAAAATCTTGAGTTGTAGATAAATTATAATTTCCCAAAACATTACTAATAAAAAAATAAAGCTTGATATTTAAAACAGGCCCACATTATCACATACGTGTGTTGCAGTTTATATAGCCATGTGAATTAAAATGAAAGTGTGATAGGGTTTCATTTTGCTTTTTTATTTAACTAGTTACCTTATCTAGATGTTAAAGTTAGTGATCTTCACCATGATTACTTAAAATCTTTCTGCCTAGATACTTTTTTATTTTGAATCCTTTTAAAATTAAAATATTTTCTCTGGAAGCCTGTCGGTCTCATTTTGATTTCACAATTTGTCTTTTTATTAGTTCAAGACATCGGGAGTGTTTTCAAAGGGACTTAAAATCCCCGCAGATTTGCAGTTTTATAACCATGTTACTTATTTTGAAATCTTAGAAGAACTTTTTATCATTTTGAGTTACAAGTAAGGTTATATTGAATACTGTTTTCCTTGCCATATCTGTGGAGCAGCTGCTGGAGAGGAGAAAGAAGTGATAAAATTTGAAGAAGGGAGACTTGGATAGTAGAAATCATGTATTGGCACTAGGTTGCTCTATGCCAAACATTTAAAGTCAGTGATATGTTACTATTCAATACTTCTATGAAGGGAAATTCTAAGTACAGAAGTAGATTTTTGTTGTTTTGTTTTCCCCTTTTTTTCAAATTCTCTCCCTTTATATGCCATTTATGATTTAGTATTTGGCTATGAATAAGGCAACCTGTCTACTTTACAATAAACCTGCCTATCTTTCCTTTTCTAACTAAAGTCTTGTAAGAGATGGATTTGGAGGTAGGAAGTAGAGAAAATGGTTCACAGAAGCATCATGGGTTTTAGTGGAAAGGCGGCAAAATTTGAAAATACATAATCATACTTGTCAGCTTTGTGATAGGCAACCTTTCTGATGTTCCTTTTTCTTATCTGTTAGATGACATTGGTGATGCATATCCTATAGGATTGTTATACAGCTTAAATGTAACCAGCACAATGCCTGATCCATAAATGACTGAAAGTATATACAATTCCCTGTTGACATAGTCTGAAAAAAATATAATTTCTCTAACAAAGAGATTTTACTCTGTTAGAGGCAAAGTTGCACTTTGGGAATATTTTCTGTTTTCTCTGTAGATAGACTTCAATAAAAAATTTAAAGTATTGGGGTTTATTTCTTGGGCATATTAAGCATTTCACATACCTCCCTTTAATCCTTGAGATGTTCATTTTCATTTGAACCATGTAGAGTGAGAGAATGCTGGAAAATACAGTGATTTAGATTTCTTAGAAGAAAGTAATGTTTATCATGTTTTTAATATTTGCTAAGTACTTCTTAAAGTAAGGAGGAATTTAAATTTACTAACCAGGGTATTTTGTTGGGAAACAACATGAATGTGAAGGGGGGAGCTTTATTTTTGTCCCATTTTAATTTAATATTGAAGTTTTTCCTCGTTTATGTAACAATTGAATAAAATATAACCTATATTAACTTTTGTCTGTAGGAAATAAATACTGTGAAACTGGCAGCAAACTTTGGGAAACTTTGCACAGTCCCCCTGGACAGCATTCTTGTAGACAATGTTGCACTACAGTTTTTTATGGGTAGGTAAAATTTTACTAAAATAATATAACCATTGAAATTTTTCCAGTTATTTTTGTTGTGGTAAAATACATATGACATAAAATTTTGAACTATGAGTGTGTAGTTCAGTGATACTAAATATATTGTGAATGTGCAACCATAACCATCAGCCATCTCTACAATGTTTTTTTATCTTGTAAAACTGAAACTATACTCATTAAAGTAATTGGTTCTCTTTAGTTAGCAAAATGTCCTCAAGACTCACCCATGTTGTAGTATATGTCAGAATTTCTATCCCTTTCAAGGTGGAATTTTTCTCTTTCTCTCTCATACACAGATATGCATACAAATTTTTCATATCTACTCATCCATCAAGGGAATAATCTTGGGTAGCTTTCATGATTTAGCTAGTGTGAAAAATGTTGCTATCCTTATAGGTATAAAAGTAGCTCTCTGAGAATTTCCTTTCAGTTCTTTTGAATATATACTGAGAAGTGGAATTACTGAATCATATAGTAATTTTATTATTAGTTCTTTTTTTTTTTTCCCCAGTACTGGGAGATTGAACCTATGGCTTGTATCACACTTACAGCACAGTTTTAACTTTTTATCTTGAGACAGTGTCTCTCTAAGTTATGCGGGTTGACTCTGAACTCGAACTTGTGATCCTCCTGCCTCCGTCTCCTGAGTTACTAAGATTACAGGTGTGTTCCACTGTACCCAGCTTACTATTTTTTTTTTTAAAGAACTGCCATACTGTTTTCTGCAGTGACTGTCTCATTTTACATTCCCACCATAGTTTAACCTCTCAGGTCTTTTCCTACCAAACAAGCCTTTCTCTGGATGTTGCAATTTTCCATTAGACTTCAGAGTTCCAAATTACATCAGACAGATTCTGCCAGTGCAATCACTGTGTTAGGTGAGGACATAAATTCATTATGCTTCTTACGACTAATATTTTCTCTGAAATATTAATAATTCTAAGTATTATTAAATTTTGTATGGTTAATATTTTCCAGGCCAAATTGTACCCCAGTTTTTATCCTGTGAACTCAATGTGTGTCTTTAGAAGGCACAGAAATATTTATTTTGTTTTGAAGGAAATAAATGTTTATCATAATTAATGAGCATTTGCTAAACTATTTTTAAATTAAACCATAGAAGATTCTAGTATGAATTTAAACTTAAGAGTATTTTATTGGAACACACAATGTATATGACCTGTTTAAATCATTTTTATTTATGTGTGAATGAATAACTTTGGGTTTTTTGTACCATTTTAATATATGTCAAATGTGTATTATTAATAGTACCTTGATTGTTTTACCTGGAGGATATTTTCAGCAGAAACCCCTAAATCTTCATTTATGTGATCAAAAGTATAAATATGTGATTTGTTGAATTGCCAATCTAGAAAATTTCATATTATTAGTAATCTTTATTCAGAACAAATCTTTAATGTTGCTGAAGTAATTTACTTCTAATGAAGTCTTACGTGATAAATTTATTCGCTAGAGATTTTATCGTCAAAAATGAGATTTAAAAAATTTTAAACCTGGTGTAATGTTGCACCCCTGTAATTCTAGTGCTCAGGAGGCTGAACCTGGAGGATTATAAGAAGAATTGCCTAACCTGGGCAATTTAGTGACACCATATCTCAAAGTAAAAATAAATTAAAATGTTTGTTTCCTCCTGTTTCCTATGTAACTATCTTAACCAGCTTATAACTTTCGTCACCTCAGGGATTTGCTAAACATTTTTAAAGTGTAGTTTTAAACCCTTGAAACTTTAATCTTTTCTTATTTGTCCTACAGCTACATGGACCCAGAATTGTATGGCATTAATATCTATCTTGTTATGGATTTTGTTTTGGTAGATTATATGCAACAAACTGGAGGTCAGGCACATCTTTTCTTCTGGATGACAGTTGAAGGATACCGGGTTACAGCCCAACAGCAGCTAGAGGTTTTATCAAGTCGTCAGAGAGATGGGAAACATCAAACCAACCAAACTAAAGGTCTTTTAAGAGCAGCTGCTGTTGGAATTTATGAACAATATTTATCTGAAAAGGTAAGGATATATTTTGGTTATTATTTTCTTATCTTCTTTGGCAGTATCATTAATAATAGTTTGTAAAAATACAGTACTTGCAAATATGCATTACTTATGCCAGGCATGATTGTTTCAGAAATGTCATCTCATTTAATCGTAAGATTAATCTTCTCCTGTACTTTTACCCTTATTATTTAAATGAAGAATGTGATGTTTATAAAATAAAATTAATGTTCCCAAGGTCATGCAAATACTAAATGACAAGTCAAGATTGATCATACATATTTTTGATTCAAAGTCACAATAGATTGAAAGTAAAAGGTTAGAAAAAAGATAAAATATGCAAAACTAATTTTAAAAATGTGAAAGAGAATGACTATACTTATATCAGAATAGAAATTAAGATAAAAATGGTTATTAAAAGGGGAACATTTGACTTCTGGGGTAAGATTGGCAGATTAGAAGTAGCCTCTGTGTGAAGCGATAAAACAAGGAGGCAGGAGAGGAAAGAATAGACCATATCCCAAAGAGAGAAGATCTGGAAAAGCACAGAAATCACAAAGAAGGTGATAAGTGCAGCCTCAGAATGCAGAGAACAGAAGACCTACACAACAAGGAGGAGTGAGTAGGACTGTCTCCAACTACATGGCTACCTGGCAAGGGAGGAGAAACAGAAGCCCCACTTGAAAGATATGCCAGATATCCGTGCTCTCCTGAATAGTCTGGCATTAAACAAGGACAAATCACTGAACAAGGACACTGGGAACATATTGGCACAGCACCTGGCTATCACATAGATGTGTGAAGCAATTGTGGGATTGTAGGAAACTAGATGCAATTATAGTTACTCGCTACACTGGAGTGGGAAGCCATGGTTTCTGGGCATGCTCCCAAGCCATGCCCAGAGTCTCAGTACTTGTAAAAACAGTTTGGCAAACAGCTTGGCATACCACTACCACTAGCCTGTCTATCCTGCCATCACCAGAAACTCAGCACACACATAAACAGCTTGACATGTGATAGATCGCAGACATGAATAAGCCATGACTGGGTATTGCAGACCTTGTATTTCCCAGACAACTCAGTCACAAACAGAATTCTGTATGTGGCACCAAGAGACATTGCTCCTGGTGGTCCATCAGCATCTGGGCTCCCCTCTGGTGCAGATAGATAGAACCACCTAAGCAAATGATCTGCTGAGTAGGACTTTGGGCTTGGGCAGCCCAACTATGTGGAAAGCTTGACAGATTACAAGCTGTTATAATACTTTTTTCCCCCATTTTTCTTACTTTTTTTTCACAGAACTTTTAATGTTTTTATTTGTTACTCTGCTTCTTTGTTGTTGTTAGGTGCCATCAAGTCAGGTCTGACTCATAGTGACCCTATGTACCACAGAACAAAACACTCCCCAGTTCTGTGCCAGGCACACAATCTTACTTATGTTTAAGCCCATTGTTGCAGACAGTGTGTCAGTCCATCTAGTTGAGGATTTTACTTTTTTCCAGCAAATTTTACTTTTTTCCGTCAGGACAAATAAAGACATTCCAAGACAAGTATAAACTTAATTCATGTCCACCAACCCAGCATCGTGGAAGATACTTAATGGAATCTTACACATAGAGGAAGAAGAAATATAGACATGAACACCAGAACTCAGGAAAAAATAAATCTTGTGAGAGGAACACATGAACCAATGAGAGCTAGAATAGGAGGAAGTATGTCTAGCAAACACCTAGCACAACAGGGGAGAAAGAAATGAAGAGTCAACAATCAAACCAACTATGCAAACAACCAACAAAGTCACACAAAACACTAAATTCCTCTCAATAATAAACCATAAATATAAATTATCTTGATATTCCACATAAAAGAAGAGACTAGCCAACTGGATTAAAACAAAAGATCCAACTATCTATTGTCTTCAAGAGGCACACCTCAGTGGCAAAATCACACACACTGAAGGTGAAAAGGTGGAAAATGATTTCTTAAACATGGGGAAACCCAAAAAAAAGTTTACAAAGTAACAATTAAGTGTTACTGATATTAGATATTAGATATTAGATAAGGAAGACTTCAGAGCAAAATTAGTCACAAGAGACAAAGACGGTTACTACATATTAATAAGCCTGTAGCTGTACCACTGTGGTGTTGGATCCCAGCAGATCTCAGAAGCTAAGCAGGGTCAGTCCTGGTTAATACTTGGATGGGAGACCACTTGGGAACACCAGGTGCTGTAGGCTTGGGAGAAGGACCCGGCAACGCACTCCCGAAAAACACTCCACCATTGAAAGCCTTATGAATAGCAGAGAAGCGCTGACAGTAGTATTTCACCTGTGGTACACAGGGTCCCTGTGAGTTGGACACCAGCTAGATGGCACCTAACAACAACAACAACAACAACAACATATTAATAAAGGGAACAATTAATCAAGATGTAACGATTATAAATATTTATACTGAACAACAAATAGCACAACTAATTTTTTTTTGCGGTACTGAGGGTTGAACCCAGAGCCTTGCACTTGCGTGCTCTGCAAGTGCTGGACCACTGAGCTGCACCCCTGGCCCATCTTTTTACTTTTTGAGACAGGGTCTCATGAAGTTACGCAGACTGTCTCTGGTCTTGAACTTGCGATCCTCTTGCCTCCACCTCCCAAGCCACTGGGATTACAGGTGTGTGCCACCACGCCTGGCTCAACCACAACTAATTTTATAAAATGAACACTACTGGCCATAAAGGAACATATAAGTCTAGATGCTCTGTTCTCATCAATAGATCATTCAAACAAAAAATAAACAAAGCACCATAGATCAAATGGAGTTTAAAAGATGTCTATAGAACATTTTATCCAACAGATGTGGAATTCTTTGTAGCACCATCTGAAACATTTTCCTAAAATAGGCCACAAATTAGGTCACAAAACAAGTGTGAATAGATACAAGAAAATTAAAATCATTCCTTGTATCCTGTCAAATCACATGGAATAAAACTAGAAATTAATAGCAAGAGAAACTATAAAACATTACAAATACATGGAGATTAAACCACACACTTTTGAGTGAATGGTGGTTCATCAAAGAAATCAAGAGGAAATTAAAAATGTCTAGGCTCAAAGGAAAATGAAAACACAATCTACCAGAAGCTTTCAGATAGAGCAAAGAAAGTTCTATGAGGGAAATTTATAGTCAGTGCTTATGTTAAAAACTCAGAGAAATCTCTAATTGATAACTTAATGAAGCACCTTAAGGAATTACAAAAACAACAAGTCATACCTAAAACTGGTAGAGGTAAAGAAATAATTAAGATCAGGGCACAAATCAATGAAAGGGAAACTAAAAGAAAAATATACAGAGCCGATGAAATGAATCAAGAGGATAAAAATAATTAAATTTATACAGAGGATCATCACAGATTACTTTGAGAATCCATACTCCACAGAAAAGGAAAATATAGAAGAAATGGATAAATTCCTTAACATATATGACCTACAAAAATTAAATGAAGGGAACCCAGAGGATAAAAATAATTGAAACAGACCTATAACAAGTATGGAAATTGAGGGAGTAACCTAGAACCTCCCAACAACTACAAAAACAAAAGCCTAGGTTCTGATGAGTTCACAGCAGAATTCTACTAAGGCTTTTTAAAAAGTAAATTGAATTTTACTTATTGATTGATTGATTGATTGCAGTACTGGAGGGTTGAACACAGGGCCTCATGCGGCTTTGTAAGCACTCTACCACTGAGCCACACCCCCAGTCTGTATTTTACTTTTTTTATTTTGAGACAGGGTCTGACTAAGTTATTCAGGCTGCCTCTGGCCTCAAACCCACAATCCTCTGCTTCTGCCTCTGCCTCCTCCTCTTGAGTCACTGGGATTACAGGTTTGCATCACCATGTCCAGCTATATCTACCAAGCCTTTAAAGAAGAATTGACACCTATCCTCCTCCAGCAGTTCTAGAAAATAGAAAAGGAAGGGTTACATCCAAACTCATTCTTTGAAGCCAGAATCACTCTGATACCAAAACCAAATAGGGACACAAGAAGAAAACTATAGACCAATTTCTCTGATGAACATAAACACAAAAATATTTAACAGAATAGTTGCAAATCAACTATAGTAACATATGAGATTGTATACCATGACAAAGTAAGTTTCATTCCACAGATGCAAGGCTGGTTCAACATATGCAACTCAGTAAATGTAATATAGCTCATAAATAGACTCAGGATTCATATCATCCCAATAGATGCAGGAAAGGCCTTTCACAAAATTCAACATCCCTTCATGATAAAACCTCTAAAGAAACTGGGAATACAAGGAACATACCTCAATATTATAAAGGCTGTATACAACAAACCTATAGCGAACATTTTACTAAATGGGGAAAAAGTATTTCTCTCAAATTAGGAGCAAGACTAGGATGCCTATTCCCTCTATTCTTATTTGATATAGTGATTGAAGTTCTAGGCAGAGCAGTAAGGCAAGGGAGAGAAATAAAAGGGATACAAATAGGGACAAAAATGTCATATTGTCCCTATTTGTGGATGTTCTGATCATATATTTAAAATACCGTAAAGATTGCAACAGAAAACTCTTATATCTGATAAGTACTTTCACCAAAGTAGCAGGATACAAAAAGCAATATTAAAAAGTCTGTTGAATTTCTATATAACAACACAAACAGGATGAAAAACAAATCAAAACAACAGTCTCATTCGGAGTAGCCTTAAAAAAAAATACCTAGGAATAAACCTAATCAAGGAATCGAGAGACCTATACAGTGAAAACTTTGAAACACTAAAGAAAGAAATTGAAGAAGACAGTAGAAGATGGAGAGACTTCCTTTGCTTGTGGATCAGCTGAATTAATATTGCAAAAATGACTGTACTATCAAAAGTGATCTAACAAATTCAGTGCAATCCCTATTAAAATTCTAATGACACACTCCTGTAAATAGAAAAAAAATCCTAAAATTCATATGGAAGCACAAAAGACCATGAATAGCCAAAACTACCCTAAGCAGAAAGAACAGTACAGGAGACATAACAATACCTAACATCAAGTTATATTACAGGGGCATAATAAGAAAATCACCTTGATACTGGCACAAAAACATGAAGAACAATAGAATTCAATAGAGGAGTCAGAAATAAACCCATGCATCTACATCCATCTGCTTTTTGACAATAGTGCCAAAATATACATTGGGAGAAAAGACCATCTTTTCAACGAATCGTGCTGAAGAAATGGGATATTTGTATGTAGAGAAATGAAAGTAGACTCCTATCTCTCACCTTGTACAAAAATCAATTCAAAATGGATCAGAGCTCTTAACATAAAACTGGAAACTCTGAAACTACTAGAAGAAAATGTAGGGAAAACTCTTCAATGCATTGGCATGGGAAAGTACTTTCTTCAAAGAACTCCAGTAGCCCAGGAAATAGTAGCAAGAATTGCTAAGTGAGACTACTTGAAGTTAAGAAGTTTCTGTACAGCAAAGGAAACAGTCAATACAGAGACTACACATAAGATGTGAGAAAATCTTTACCAACTATACATGTAACAGGGGATTAATATCTAGTATATATAAAGAACTCAAAAAATTAAATGCCAAACAAACCAAATCTAATCAGTAAGAGGACAATTGAATTAAAAAGATGGTTCTCAAAAAAAAAAAAAAAAAATACAAATGGCCAGTAAGTATGAGAAAATGTCCAACATCCTTAGCCATTAGAGAAATACAAATCAAAACTACATTGAGATTCCATCTCACTTCGGTCAGAATGGCTAGTCAACAAAGCAAATAGCAAGTAGTGTTCTTGAGGATGTGGTGAAAAAGCAACTTTTATATACTGCAGGTGCAAATGTAAACTAGTACAATCATTGTGGAAATCAATGTAGATGTTCCTCATTAAAGTAAAAATAGTTTTATCATATGATCCAGCTGTACCACTCTTGGACATATACCCAAAGGAATCCAAGTCATTATATCAGAGAGACCTGCATTTTCATGGTCCTTGTAGTGCTGTTCACAATTGCAGTGGTATTGAGTCAGCACAGATGTCCATCAACTGATGAATGAGTTAAAAAAAAAGTGGTATATGTACACAATGGAATATTATTCAGCTACAAAGAAGAATGGAATTATGTCATTTGCTTGAAAATGGATAGATCTGGAGATCATCATTTTAAGCAAAATAAGCCAACTTAGAAATACAAATACCACATTTCCCACTCATATGCAGAAGCTGGACTTATCTGAAAATGAAATATACATATATAAATATATATATATATTATATATACATATATATAATATATATACATATATATATGCAAGATTGGAAAGTATAAGGAGATATATCTAGAGGGGGACAGGATTATTGGAAGCAGGAATGGGAGCAATGTTAATGAGTAATGAGGAAGAGAACCAGTGCAGAGTACATAATAGAGTTGTATGAAAATCCTGTAATGAAATTCATTGTACTGTATCCAAAATAAATAACAAAAAGAGGAACATTACATAACAATAAAAGTATAGATTAATCAGAATGATAAAATAGTTGTTAAGATTTACACCCCTTAAAACAAAGCTGTCCAATATATGATACAAAATTTTATAGAATTTAAGGGAGAAAAAGGTATTCCAACAATAATGTTGGAGTCTTTAATACACTATTCTTGATAATAGATACAATAACTAGATGGAAAATCACCAAGGATATAAAGACTTGAAGAACATTATAAAGCACTTAGATCTAACACTTACATAGAACGTTTTACCTCACAGCAAAATATACATTATTTTCAGCAATACGTGGAACAGGATAAAACATATGCTAGACCATTAAACAAGTCTTAACTTAAAAAGTACTAAAACCATACAAAGTATCCCCTTTTGTCAAAATGCAGTTAAATTAGAAAGAAACAAAAGGAAATCTATAAATATTTGAAAATTAAACATATTTCTAAGTAGCCTCTGGGTCAATAAGAAATCACAGGAAAATTAGAAAGTCTTTTTTCATAGTTTTTTTCTAATTTATAGTTAAAATTGCATGTATTTAATGTGTCTAACATGATGCCTTTAAAAGTTAGAAAGTATTTTTAATTGAAAAGTAAAAATATATGTCAAGATGTGTGGGATGCAGCTAAAGCAGTTTTCTGATGGAAAATATTAGCTTTAAAAAGATCTAAGTTATAGTTAGGTGGAAGCAATGGTTTCTGATATGCAGTTGCAAAGTAAAGTGAATACAGGTAATGATAATATATATTTCAAGAAAGCTACAAAATGATAAACTTTGAATATATGTATCAAAGGGAAATGATAGATATACAAAGTATGTATATCATCGGCCTGTTTGTAGCATTCAAAAGTGTGTATATGTGTTGAAACATCATGATACCCCATAAATATGTACAATTTTTATGTGTCCATTAAAAATAACTAATAAAGCCAGATGTGGTAGTATACTATGCCTGTAATCTCAGCAATCAGGAGGTGGAGGCAAAAGGATTGACATGAGTTTGAGGTCAGCCTGGTCTACATAGTGAGTTCCAGGCCAGCCTGGGCTACACAGTAAGGCCCTATCTCAAAACAAAAAGAAAGAAAACTAAAGAAAATCCCACAAATAAAAGAAGTACATGAATAAAAATAATCAAAGAAAAATGTCTTAGAATCAGCAATCTTAAATTTTCATTCTAAGATTCTAGAAAATGAAAAGGAAAATACATGTAAGGCAAAGAGAAAGAGGGAAACAACATAAATTAGAATAGAAATTAATGAAGTAGAAAATAGAAAAACAGTAATGGAAATCAATAAAACTGAAAGTTGACTCTTGGAAAATAGCAACAATATAAAAAATTTTTAACTAGATGGACCATGAATAAATGAAAGACACAATTCACCAAAATCACAAATGAAAGAGAAACTATCACTCTGACCTTACTGAAATGAAAAAGTATAAACAAACATTATAAACAAATTTATGACAAATTAAACAATTTAGATGAAAATAACAAATTTCTAGGAGGACAGATTGCCAAACTGACTAAAGAAGAATTAGAAAATCTAATGTATATCACACAAAAGTAAAATTTTTCTAAAGATCATTCAAAAGTGACTGGGAACTGCCAGAAAATCAAGTGGATTCAGAAGAGGACAGGGAACCAGGGACATCATTGCTGATGTCAGATGGATATTGGCCAAAAGCAGAAAATGCCAAAAAGATGTGTGTGTTTTATTGACTAAGCAAAGGCATTTGACTGTGTGGACTGTAACAAATTATGGAAAACGTTGCAAAGAATAGGAATACCAGAGCACTCAATTGTATTCATGAGGAATCTGTATATGAACCTGGAGGCAATGGTTTGAACAGAACAAGGAAACACTGCCTGGTTTAAAGTAGAGAAAGCAGTGCATTAGGGCTGTATCCTTTCACTGTATCTCTTTGGTTGCTATGCTGAGCAAATAATCTGAGAAGCTGGACTTTTTGAAGAGGAACGTGGCATCATGACTGGCGGAAGACTCATTAACAACCTGCATTATGAGGATGACACAGCTCTGCTTGCTGAAAATGAAGAGGATTTGAAATGTTTACTGATGAACATCAAAGAACACAGCCTTCAGTATGGACTACACCTCAGCATCAACAAAACAAAAATCCTTCCAACTGGGTTAGTATGCAACTTCATGATAAACGGGGAAAAGTTTGAGGTTGTTCATGATTTTACTTGGTTCTACAGTTAACACGTGTGGAGGCAGCAGTCAAGAAATCAAAAGATGCATTGCACTGGGACAAACTGTTGCAAAAGGCTTCTTTCAAGTGTTAAGAAGTAAAGATGTCACATTGAAGACGAAGGTGCACCTGAGTCATGTCATAGTATTTTCAGTTTCATATGTTTGTGAAAGCTGGACATTAAATAAAGGAGGCAGGAGAATAACTGATGCTTTTGAATTATGGTGCTGGAGATGAGTATTGAATATACCATGGACTGCCAGAACCAACAGGTACATCCTAGATGTAGTGTAACCAGAGTGCTCCTTGGAATCAAGGAGATCTAGACTATGCCTGATGTATTTTGAACATGTTGTCAAGAGAGACTGATCCCTGGAAGAAGGACATCAAGTTTGGGAGAGTGGCAGGTCACCAAAAAAATTGAAAACTCTCAGTGGATGGATTGACACAGTGTCTGCAACAGTGGACTTAAACATAAAAAAGATCATGTGCCCAGTACAGAAATGGGGAGTGTTTCATTCTGTTGTACTCAGGGTTGCTATGAGTCAGACTGGACTCAACAGCACTTAACAACAACAATGCAGTGAGTAATTGAACAGTAATTAAAAATCATCTCACAAAGACAAGCCCAGTTGCAGATAGTTTCACTGGTGAGTTCTATCAAACATTTCAAGAAATAATATCAGTATTTCACAAACTCTTTAGAAAATAGAGAGCTTTTCATCTCATTTCATGAGGTAATATTATTTTGATACGTCACTTTGACAACTGCAGACTAATATCCTCCAAGTAATCTGATAGAAAAATTCTCGATTCAATGTTATTCTCACTGTAATAATAATAATAATAATAATAATAATAATAATAATAATAATAATAGTTGTTGTTGTTGTTTTGTTGTTGTTGTTGTTGTTGTTGTTATTTTGCAGTACAGGGTATTGAACCTAAAGCCCTGCATGGTCGGCAAACAATCCACAACTGAGGTGTACCCTAGTCTCTTTTTAAATTTTATTTTGGGACAAAATCTCACTAAGTTGCATAGCCTACCTCTGTTCTTGAATTCATGATCCTTTTCCCTCAGCCTCTTGAGTCACTGGGGTTTCAGTTGTGCACCATGGCACCCAGTTTCGCTGTAGAAATGTTATTTCATACTTTTTAAAAAAATTCTTTAAGTATGTTTGCTTTTTTCCCAAGTAATCTTATTGGCAATTTTTAGTGTACAATGTAGGTATCATTATGACATTTCCGTATGTGCATTTCATTGTATATTGATCATGTTCACCTGCCACATTAGCACCATAATTCCCCATCCCCTTCATTCCCACCAGCGGTCCTGCTTCTACTTTCATGTGTTTTTTGAGGATATATCAGTATATGTACATCCCTATGATTGCAGAGGGCTGGGATTTAGCTCAGTTGGTAGAGCGCTGCACTGCAGTCTCTGAGGTCCCGAGTTCAATTCCCAGCACCGCAAAAATGGGAGAAGGGCCTGGCAATCCACTCCCAAGGCAATCCTGAAACTGTCAGCCATTGAAAACCCTATGAGGGTTGCTATGAGTCGGATACCGACTTGACGGCACCTAACAACAAAAACAACAACAATGATTGCAAAAGTTTTAATGACAATGCTACAGTGCCTTTTAATTCTTCTTGTTGTTGTTAGGTGACATTGAGTCAGGTATGACTCATAGAGACCCTATGTATAGCAGAACAAAACACTCTCTGACTCTGTGCCAGCCCACAATCTTACTTAGTTTGAGCCCATTGTTGTAGCTGCTCTGTCAATCGAACAGTTGAGGTTCTTCCTTTATTTCTTTTGACCTACCACTCTCCTAAGCATTGGTCCCTCCTGACCAAAATCCTGTTCAAAATACATAAGATGCAGTCTAGCCCCCTTTGCTTCCAAGGAGCACTCTGGTTGTACTACATCTAGGACACATCTGTTGGTTCTTTTGGCAGTCCATGGTATATTCGATATTCGTCTCCAGCACCATAATTCTAAAGAATCAGTTATTCTCCTGTCTCCCTTATTCATTGTCCAGTATTCACAAACATATGATGAGACTGAAAATACCATGGCATGAATTCAGGTGCACTTTCATCTTCAATAGGACATCTTTACTTTTTAGCACTTTGAAGAGGTCTTCTGCAACAGCTTTTCCTAATGCAATGTGTATTTTCACGTCTTTACTGCTACTTCCAAGGGTGTTGATTGTAGAAGCAAGTAAAGCAAAATCTTGGGCATCCACAATCTTTCCTTTTTATCATATAGTTGCATACTGATCCAGTTGTTAAGATTTGGTTTTCTTAATGTTGAGGTGCAGTCCATGCTGAAAGCTATATTCTTTATGATCTTCATTAGTAAATGTTTCAAATCTTCTTCATTTTCAGCAAAGTTGTGTCATCTCCATAATACAAGTTGTTAATAATGAGTGTTCCTCCAATCCTAATGCAGCGTTCTACTTCATAAAGTCCAGTTTTTCAGATTATTTGCTCAGCATAGTGATTGAAGAGTTATGCTGAAAGGATCCAGCCCTGAGACACATCTCTCCTGACTTTAAACCAAGTAATGTTTCCTAGTTCTTTTTTATGACTGCCTCCTGCTTCATGTATAGATTCTTCATGAGTACAGTTAAGTATTACTGTGTTCCCACTCTTTGCCATGTTTTCCATAAGTGTTTGTGACCCATACAGTAAAATGCCTTTGCATAGGCAACAAAACAATATAGATATCTTTTTGGTATTCTCTGCTTTCGGCTAATATCTATCTGACAACAGCAGTGATGTTCATGGTTCTCCACCCTCTTCTGAATCTGGCTTGATTTTTTGGTAGTTCTCTGTCTACATACTGCCACAGTTTCTTTTGAATGATCTTTGGCAAAATTTTACTTGTGTGTGATATTAATGATACCATTTGATAATTTTCACATTTGGTTGGATCCACTTTCTTAAAAGTAGGCAGATCTCTTCCAGTCAGTTAACAAGGTAGCTGTTTTCCAAATCTCTTAGCATAACCAAGTGAGCACCTCCAGTGCTGCATCTATTTGTTTAAACATCTCTATTGATATTCCACCAATACCTGGAGGCTTATATTTTGCCAGTTCCTTCAAGGCATTTTCCACTTTGTCCTTCAGTACTATTGGTTTCTGATCATATGAAACCTCTTGAAATGGTTGGTTATCCACTAATTCTTTTTGGTATAATGACTCTGTGTATTCCACCTTTTTTTTTTTTTTTTTTTTTGCGGTACTGGGGTTGAACCCAGGGCCTCGCGCCTGCATGCTTTGTAAGTGCTGGACCACTGAGCTACGCCCCCAGCCCATATTTTTTACTTTTTGAGACAGGGTCTCTCTAAGTTACACAGACTACCTCTGGTCTCCAACTTGTGATCCTCCCACCTCTGCCTCCCAAGTCACTGGGATTACAGGCAAGAGCCACCTCGCCCAGCCTTTTTTTTTTTTTTTTTTTTTTTGATGTTTCCCACGTCATTTAATATTTTCCCTACAGAATCCTTCAGTTTTGCCACCTGAGCCTTGAATTTTTTCTTCAATTCCTTAAGCTTGAAAGAAAGAGTGTGTTCTTCCCTTTTGATTTCTTTCTCCAGCTCTTTGCTCATGTCATTATAATATTTGATTATGTATTCTTTAGTGTCCCTTTGAAATCTTCTGTTTAGTTCTTTAACTTTTTCATGTCTTCCTGTTACTTTAGTTGCTTGACTTTCCAGGGCAAGTTTCAGAGTCTCTTTTGACATGCAATTTGGTCTTTTCTTTTTTTCCTGTTTTTTTAATAACCTTTTGCTTTCCTCATGAATGACATTTGATGTCATGCCACAACTTGTCCGGTCTTCAATCATTAGTGTCTACTGCATCAAACCTGTTCTTCAGGTGGTCCCTGAACTCAGATGGGATGTACTCAGGGTCATACCTTGGCTCTTGTTTACTTGTTCTCATTTTCTTCAGTTTCAATTTGAACCTGCATATGAGCAGTTGGTCTCATCCACAATCAGCACCTGGTCTTGTTCTGACTTTTGATAATGAGCTTTTCCATCATCTCTTTCCACAAATGTAGTTAATTTGGTTCCTGTATGTTCCATCTGGTGAATTCCATATGTATAGTCACTGTTTCTTTTTGGTGATAAAATGTATTTGCAATGAAGTGGCTGTTGGTCTGAGACAACTCTATTATGCCATCTCGTGCATTGTTTTGGTCACCAAGGACATAGTTTCCAACTACTGAACCTTCTTCTTTGTTTCCAACTTTTGCATTCCAGTTGTCAGCAATTATCAGTTCATCATGATTGTATGTTTGATGTATTTCAGATTGCAGAAGTTGTTAAAAATCTTTACTCTCTTCATTTGTGGCCTTAGTGGTGGATGCCTAGTTTGAATAATAGTCATATTAACTGGCCTTCCTTGTAGGCATATAGATATTATTCTGTCATTGACAGCATTGTACTTCAGATTTTGAGATGTCTTTTTTGATGATGAATGCAACCTATTTCTTTTTGAGTTGTCATTCCAGGTGTAGTAGACCATACTCATATTTATGTAGTAAAAAGTAAGGATACATGTTAATAGATACTTCAGGGAAAACATATTTTCATATATTTATGTTAAAATAATATCAGATGTGTATGAATATTTCTTCTATAATACTTTTTTTGGAGAAGAAAAAGTTTTGACCGATTATGTTCCTAGATAGCTCTCTAAAAATATTTGTTTATCATTGTTAAGGATGAGGCCTCTTGTAATTCTGAGTACTTGAGATATATAATAAAAATTAAAAACTAAGCTAAGTAAATTTTATTTCCTAGAAATTGAGTTTAGTGACATTAGAGAGCAAATGAAAGGACAAAATTAAGTAACTTCGTATTCCTCCCCTATTTCTATTTAGCCACCCCTCCAAAATAAACAACGAACAAAAGAAATGAGTGTTTTCCATCCAGTCTTCCCAGAAAAACCAACCACTCAACCTACTTGAGTTTACTAACAATGATGTTGAATTGACAGTGAGGCATTAGAAGTTGTATAGCCCTTTTCCTACCCATTTATATCTTTCAAATTCTTTTTCTGCTTTCTTGATTTCTCTGTTCATTGGATATTTTATTAGATAGAATAGAGAAAATATTTAAGCAACATATATTTGTCAGTTCCTCTAAAAGTTACCACTTTTAGCATTTATTTACTTTGCATGACCTTTGAAACTAAAAATTGAAATATGGTGCCAAAGTTTTTGACTCACCTAGCTTTTCAGCATTTTTTCTTTTAATAAGATAATTTTTGAAAGTGAAAGGTCAGGTTTTGTATTTCTGTGTAGTGTCTGTCACACTGCCTACAGTCATATCACTCTGACATCTGATCTTGTCACATCTTGGAAGTTAAGCAAGGTCAGACCTGGTTAGTACTTGGATGGGAGACCACCTGGGAATACCAGGTGCTATAGGCGTAGAAGAAGGAGCTGGAAGCCCACTTCCCAAAAAATGATCTGCCATCAAAAACCCTATGAATAGCAGAGGAGCACTGACAATAGTTCTGGGTGTGACACACTGCAGGTTAGTGTTTTGTCTGTTCTGCATAGGGTCGCCATGAGTTGGACCCGATTTGATGGCACCTAACAGCAACAATGATGACAACAATGACATTGCCACGTTATATATTTTGAAATGAAATTTCTTGGAACAAATTAATTGGTCAGATTTATTTCCCTGCCCTATCACGTTGGAATTTTCCTGTAGCATTGGTTATAAAAACAAATTTAGGATAATGGTATTCTCTTTTGACAGCTATTCTAAAGGGATCTCTCTTGTCAAATGTGTCAATTTTATTCTTTGGCATCAAATAATGCATATCTAGTCCATCTGAATACTAAACACTGATTTAACTCCTAATGACTTTGTTAACTGTGTGCCAACATTGTGCTAATATATCTTACTAAGATCTTTTAATCCTTAACAGTGATCTTAAATAACCTTGTTGTTGTTGTTAGATGCTGTCAGGTGGGCATCCGACTCATAGTGACCCTATGTACAACAGGTGAAACATTATTGTCAGTGCTTCTCTGCTATTCATAGGGTTTTCAATGGCAGATTGTTTTTTTGGGAGTGGGCTGCCAGTTCTGTCTTTCAAACCTACCACACCTGGTGTTCCCAGGCAGTCTCCCATCCAAGTACTAACAAGGCCTGACACTGCTTAGCTTCCAAGATCTGACGGGAACAGATGATGCAGTGGTATGATTGCAGGTTAAATAAATAACCTTAGGTAGTCTTATCTCCATTTTATTAATGAAAAGACCTAATAGGAGGTAATTTGCTCAATAATAATTAAGATATAAATTCATGCCTGTTTTCTAATCTCTTGTATTGTTGTTGTTGTTGTTAGGTGCTGTCAAGTCAGTATCCGACTCATAGCGACCCTCATAGGGTTTTCAATGGCTGACTGTTTTGGGATTGCCTTGGGTGTGGGTTGCCAGGTCCTTCTCCCATTTTTGCAGTGCTGGGAATTGAACTTGGGACCTCAGAGACTGCAGCGCAGCGCTCTACCAACTGAGCGAAATCCCAGCCAAATCTCTTATATAGTATGTGATAAAAAGAATGTACTAGCTGCATTTCAACTTTCTTAAATACCAAAGTGTTACTTACAAACCAATGATACTTATCTGCCAATGTCTTTAAATAATATGATCCTAGTATTTATTCTTCTGCTATCCATTATTAACTTGTATTTAGCAATTACAAAGATCCTTACTGTGTTGATTTTGGGTGTTTTTTGTTTTTTTTTTTTTGGTAGGCTTCTCCAAGAGTTACTGTTGATGACTATTTAGTAGCAAAATTAGCAGATACTTTGAATCATGAAGATCCAACTCCTGAAATCTTTGATGACATTCAAAGGAAGGTATTATATATTTTATCTTTCCTGAGAAAAATGTCTATTTTTATGTGCATGTAATTAGTTTTTTTAAAGTTACTGAAACATCTTAAAAAGTAGAGTGCTAATTAAAAGGGTAATTTATGGCAATAATTCTGCTGAATTCCAAAAATGTAGACCTCTTTTTAAAAGTGATTAAGAAAATCCACATTTTTAGTTGCTTTGTTTGAATGTGATCATTAGCAAGATATTATAATCTTAGAACTATTGGTGTATAAAAAGCATCCCTTGGAAATGCATTTTAATATGAGCCTTGATCCTTTCTTTGTACTTTTTCCTCTTAGAAAATCCTACCTTCTAAAACATTGCAGATAACTTATTGCCATGTATCTTGTGTTGCCATAGGACTCTTTTCGATGTAATTTACTTATCGGAGGGACCAGAATAAATTACTGGTTGTGACACTGTCATCTTATTGACACCTTGTAACTATGATACATTATAGGAAGACCTCAATGAAATTTTTGGTGATATCTTATTTAGTGATAATCACCACACATTTTGTATTAATTATTGAATATCTTGATTACTCTAACAAGGTATATGAATTGATGCTACGAGATGAAAGATTTTATCCTTCCTTCAGACAGAATGCACTATATGTGCGTATGTTAGCTGAGCTGGACATGTTGAAAGATCCTAGTTTCAGAGGGTCAGATGATGGAGATGGAGGTAATGTGGCATACATTTTATGAGTGTGTGTGCGTGTGTGTGTGTGTGTGTGTGTGTGTGTGTGTGTATGAAACCAAAAGAATGACCTGTTAAATATGATAAAAATGTTTTTGAAACCCAAGTATCTGTATAACATATGAGATTTTAAAATGTACAAATGCCAAAATTTAGTGCTATATTAAAATGTTGAAAATTTAGTAGCAGATCAGAATGCAACTGTAGAAGTCTTGTATTTTTGAATAAGAATGTTTTCTTGATGTGGATCACTGAGATATTTTTATGATATTGTTCCTTTTGCTGGTAAGTTAATCATACATAACAATAGGATTATTGAGAATAAATGGCATACCATGTAATGGTTCTGACAGTGCACCATAAACTATAAAGTAGCATAAAAATTTGCAAGTTTTGTTTCCTGTCTTTAATTATATCCTTATCCAGATTCTACACCCTATGGGTGACTTTTCAGCTAGAAAAAGCTACAGTGTCATTTATTCTAACCTTTCAGTTTTTTCAAATGAGGATACTGAGACCTATCAGCATGTTATAGTGTAAAAAGCCGGACTGTCTGATGTTAGACAACCACAGTTAATTACTTTAAGCCTCATTTTTCTTAGTTGTAAATCTGGAATAATATTTACATCAGGGTCTCTTACTTCAGCTTCAGCATTATCAGATTTAAATGTACTTAATGTGTAGGAAAAAGTTTTTAAAATCTAAAACAAATACCAACTTTATTAGTAGAAAATAATGAGTTAAGTGGGAGAGACAACCCTTAGGACACAAGTTTCCAAAATCTTAAGCCCAATGACCATTTTACTTATGACTTACTACAGAACTGTTTGTTAAGCTCTAATAAAGTATCTAGAGTTTGATGAACTTAGTGGTATGTTTTACTAAGTAAATGAGCAATGTAAATAAAAAGTGAATGGGAAAGATTCGGTTAAGTAATTTTCTTAAGGAGTTGTTTAGTTGTTATGGCTGTTTATGAATAGGTTTTATGGACAAGATCATTTGAGAGTAAAGATATAATAGACTTATTAGGTAGCAGTCAGTTCTTAGAAAAAATACCTCTGTTATGGAAATTTTCTAGCCTCCCCTCCTTTCTGCCTCCCACCTCACTGTCTCTCCTAGTGAGATTTTCTTTTTTAAATAATCTAAGAAATGTGGTTACAAAGGTTTGCATTTGAGTTTTGTTGTTAGGTGCCATCAAATTGGTTTTGACTCATAGTAACAGATCAAAACATTATGTGCCCAACATTATGTTTAATGGTGCTTTTCTGCCATTCATAGGGTTTTTGATGGCTGATTGTTTTGGAAATAGGCTGCTGGTTCCTTCTTTCAAGTCTATAGCACCTAGTATTCCTAGGTGGTCTCCCACCAAAGTACTAACTAGGTCCGACCCTGCTTAGTTTGTGAGATCTGATGAGATCAGGTACCAGGGTAGTATGGCTGCAGGCCATACCTGCATTGCTTGCATTTGAGTTTTAACAACTTTTATATCAATTATTGATCTAACGCCTTAGGTTTTTAAATTAATGTTCTTTCTCATTTATTTGTAAAATTGAAATAATATTCTGTTAGCTAGATTTGCTTGTATAAGGAATTTTTAAATAGAGGACTTCATTGGCTGTTGAACAGTAAAATATAATGTACCTCTAGTTTATTGCATTTGTTGTTGTTAGGTGCCGTTGAGTCGGTATCTGACTCATAGTGACCCTACATACAATAGGTGAAACACTATTGCGAGTGCTACTCTGCTGTTCATAGGGTTTTCAATGGCAGATTGTTTTTTGGGAGTGGATTGCTAGGTCCATCTCCCAAGCCTACACCACATGGTGTCCTCAGGTGGTCTCCCATCCAAGTACTAACCAGGCCTAACACTGCTTAGCTTCCAAGATCTGATGGGATCGGATGCCACAGGGCTATGGCTGCAGGCAGTTTATTGCATAGTACATCTGTATTTCCTCTAGACTTTGGGAAATACTCTATTATAGAGCTGCTATGAAATTGGCAATAGCAGCTCTATTATCAACTGACCACCCTAAAATAACTATTGTAATGTTTTTTGTTTTTATATTAATTTTATGTGTATGAGAAATTTCTTACTATTTTTGAAGTAAATTGGTTATATGACCCAAAATGAAAGAAGATACACTGTGTCATAATCAACAAATTGTGTGAGCTTCTAAGTAATATGTGGTTTAAAATGGTGATAGTAGCTATATATTCTATGGAAGAAGGGTTTTTTTTTTTTTTTTTTTGCGGGGGTGGGGGGAGGTACTGGGGGTTGAACCCAGGGCCTTGCGCTTGCATGCTCTGCAAGTGCTGGACCACTGAGTTGCCACCTCCAGTTCATTTTTTTTAACTTTTTGAGACAGGATTTCACTAAGTCATGCAGACTGCCTCTGATCTCGAACTTGCAGTCCTCCTGCCTCCGCCTCCTGAGCCACTGGGATTGCAGGCATGTGCCACTGTGCCCGGCTGGAAGAAGTTTTTGATCCTATAACATAAAAGTTATTCTAGTCTTTAAATTTACTTTTACTTTGCATTCATAACTTTCTAGGCAGTTTTCTATGCAACTAATGGAAGTAGATGATTTATAAGCCATTTTAAGCTTCCCCAATCCTCATATTTGTTTAAAACTAAGTATTTTTGAACTGCTTTTGATCTGACATAAATGTGTATTCAATCAAGTAACCGCTCACATTTGAATCATTGATTAGAGTTGGAGATTATATACTTACATATCCTCCTGTCTTTCTAGGATGTTGCTTCATTGATTTCTAACTTTGTGTCCTCATTGATGGGTTTTTATACTGAGAAATTATCCCATGTTGAAAACCATTCTTATAATGTGTATAGAGTGGTGGGTATAACATGAAATACTATCATAAAAATAGCTGTCAGCTGTGTGTGGTGGTGCACACATATAATCCTATCACTCAGGTGTCTGAAGCAGGAGGATTGATCTAGACATCAAGACCATCCTGGACTGCATAGACTCTGTCTCAAACAAATAAAAACAAACAACAAAAAAACACAAAAATAAGGAAAAGAAAAAAAGATTATTGTTTAAAGATAATACACTTTTAAGGAATAATTACTAGGCACCTGAAGAATCTTGGGTAAACATGGAAAGGAAATTGGAAAAACCTGTGTTCCCTGGGTGACTTGGCATAAGGAAGTTTCTCTTCTTTAGGGGAAGGTAAAGAAGTCAGAGAGAACAGGAGAGTTAAGCAGGCTTTCAAAAGGAAACATGCCTTGACAGAGAAGAGATCAGGCTCTAGAGAAGGGGGAGATGTGCACATGGTTGCTGGAGAGAAAAGAAGGAAGAGGATGAGGAGTAGAGAGGAAGAGAGAGCAAGTGGGAGGAGAGAGAAAAAGGGAGAGTGAGCAAGCACTTATGGCAGAAGCTGGTATAACTTTTTAAAAATATCGATTGTTATGATTTACTTCTCTTTTATAAAATTACACAAAAATATTCATTTTCACATTTTTGTTGTAGTATTATGACTTTTTAAAATTAAGCTTCTCAACACGTCATGTATATTTTAGGCCTTTTGAAATGCTGGCTACTTTTTAGACATTCTGAAATAATTACCTAATCCTCCTCTTACTCTGTAGCTGACTTTAAAAGATAGTCTACAGTTGAGCCTTAAATTAACAGGCTATATGTTGTTATTTGTGATAATATCCTCCAGTAGTTTTTCTTTGCTTAGGAAGAAATTTTGTTCCTATTTAACAAAATTGAGTAGGTAGGTAGATAGCTGGATGACTTGCTTATGTAAGCTCTCTTTTTTCCTCTCCCCCCTTTTCTTCCTTCTGTTTCTAGTCATGATTTCTTTCTTTAGATTATTTTAAAAGCATAGGTTTACTATATACTTTATCTGAAATGCTTAGTCCCTGAAGTTTTTCAGATTTCACAGGCTTTCAGATTTTGGAATATTTGCATAGACTTTTGTGATTGAGCATCTCTAATCCAAAAATATCAAATCCAAAATGCTCCAAAGCTCAAAACTTACTGAGCATCATGTTTAAATATAAAAGTTTTGGGTTTTGTAGCATTTTGAATTTCAGACTTTTGGATTAAGGATGCTCAGCTGTAGAGATGAACCTCTCTTAAAATAAGATTTCACAGTCTTAAAAATATTTAAATTATGATGTTCTTTTAAAATTTTAATCTCAGTCACATTTGTCTCACCATGTTGAACAATACTTACAATATTTATAGATGTTAATTCTTGATTCAATTTGGGCCAAAATTATTATAGACTGTATTTTAGACTATATTTTCAGACGTTATTATTATTGCTCAGGAAAGTTGTTGTTGTTAGGTGCCGTCGAGTCGGTATCCGACTCATAGCGACCCTCTGTACAACAGGGGAAACACTATTGTCAGTTTTCAATGGCAGATTGATTTTGGGAGGGGGTTGCCAGGGCCTTCTCCCAAGCCTACAGCTTCTGGTGTTCCCAGGCGGTCTCCCATCCAGGTACTAACCAGGCCCGACCCTGCTTAGCGTCCGAGATCTGATGGGATCGGATGCCACAGGGCTACAGCTGCAGGCTTCAGGAAAGTTAGCTATGCCTTATTTTGCTCCTGAGTTATCCTTTAAACTGACTTGTCTGTTATGGGAAGATTTAAGAGATTGGCAGACTCCAGAAGAGGTAGGAGGCATAAAATTGAACAGGTGATGTTGAACATTTGCTTAATTATTTTAGTTTTCACCTTCCTGTAAACCAAAGGATAATCCTAGGTGAAATTTCCTATTTGCCTTTTGTGACCAAAGATCTGAGAAACTAAGAAGTATGCTTGACCACTTAAAGTAGTTGAAGGTAGAAGGCAATACCAGCTGCCTCTTTATAGAAGTAGTAAAGTCTTACTCTTTGAAGGCTCCTTTAATTAACCAAATTTATAAGTAATTTAAGGGCTAGAAAACATACATTAAGTTTAAACTGTACATGAATATTGTTTTACCATAAGTTTATTAGTGTTTTTAACAAACACCTTAATTGGTAACAATTTGCTTATAGCTACACTAAAACTCTAAGGATAAGATTATTGCTTGACATTAAATTAAATAATATTTAATTGGCTTATTCTCTAGTATTTATTTTAAAAATTAGTTTTTCCTCATTGCTTTACAATTAAATGACGTTGCATTTGTATGCTTTAAGACTTCTAGACTTCTAGACTTCTAATGTTCTTGAGCTAAATCTACCACCAAGAATAAATGGACTTGATATATATATCAAAAATCAAGCTGGCATAATGGTGCACATCTGTAATCCCACCGACTCAGGAGGCTGAGGAAGATCAGAAGTTCAAGGATAGAGGCAACCTGCATAATTTAGTGAGACTCTGTCTCAAAAAATAAAAATAAAAAATGGGCTGAGGGTGCAGCTCAGTGGTAGAGAGCATGCAAAGTGTTTATGCAGCCCTGGCTTCAACCCTCTAGTACTGCCAAAAAATAAAAAAGTCAGTCTATTTGTGTCTCACACTAGAGACTAGTTTTCTTTGTAATATTTCTTAATCCATTAAGACAGAAGTAATAAAATAGTTCTAACATTTCCTACTGGGCTTCATTCTGTAGTATTATCTTCATGCTTATATTATGTTGGACCATTTGATATTATGAGAACAAGAATAAAAGTATTTAATAATTGTTTTCTTGTACCGTATTTACCTCCCATCTCGCAGTTGTCAGCTACATGTATATTTTAACTAAAGTCCTGGTTGGTTTGGTAATTGGGGATTTAAGGTATTGGGAGTATACCACAATTTTTATTTACTGTTTTGTTCTCTGTTGGTTTATGTTGACTTGCATTCTTGGTATTCAAACCTTTGATAAAGCAACTACTTCGAAAGTTTTTTTTACTGTATACTAAGTTGAATTTTCCCCTTGCAGAGTCTTTTAATGGATCTCCTACAGGAAGCATAAATTTGGTAAGTATTGTTATGGATATTTTAATTATTAAAGTGACTTTGAAGTAGTGTGAAAGGCTGAGCCGTGACAAATGATGTATGAAAACCCCCCAAATTGTCCTTTAGTATTATAAGACATTATTATGCTTTTAAGGAAATGTTAAGTTCATATGTAGGACATCTGTGAATTAGAATTTAAGATAAGAAATGGGATTAGGCTATATTTGTTTGATTACATTTGCATTTTACAGAGAAACTGATTTTTATTATTTTCAGTTCCAATATTTAGTACGTTTAAAGCATGGGAATCAGTTTTGTCTTCTCCCATTTAGAAAAGAAATATAAAATTATTTGGGATACCCATAGTTTTCTAGGTATTTCTAAAAGTACACTAAATCAAATTCAAGACATTGTGAAAGAGGTTTTTTATTCATAGAGTTTTACAACAGTTACATCGTATGATTAGATAGATTATAACAGGATTCTGCCATTTAAACTGCCATTGGCATTTCAGGATAAATTATGAAATAATGAACATACTAGTTCTTTTATATATCTAGCCTGGCCATTGAATAACTTATTTCCTAAAATGCTATCAGAAAGACATATTAGTGTTGTATGAAGTTTTCAGTCCAGCGTATGGCTTGATGGAAGAGGTGAGGAACTGAGAAAAGTGGAGGATTGTTTTGTTTTTCCTTCCATCTGCATTACTTTTTCTTATAAACCTTTTGTATTAGCTTTTGTTTTATGTTGTGTACTATTGCACTAGGGACTGGGATTTAGCTCAGTTGGTAGAGAGATGCTTTGCGATCTCTGAGGTCCCAAGTTTGATTCCTAGCACTGCAAAAATGGGAGAAGGACGTGGCAATCCACTCCTGAGGCAATCCCAAACAATCAGCTATTGAAAACCCTATAAGGGTCACTATGAGTTACACATGACTTGATGCAGCTAACAACAGCTATTGCACTTATTTTTAAAATAACCTTCTTGAGTAAATGTTCTAGTAGTATACAGAGTATGACCTTTGGCAAAACATTAAAGGAAATCAGACTTGGGGGTATCCCAGGTACTTTGTAACTTCCTAAATATTTTCCTAAATCTTTTGACCTCATTATCATTTACTTGTTACATGTCAGAATGTTGTAACAAAAAGGAATTGCCCTTAGAGCATGAAGTAACTTTTCAATAATACCTACAATAATATTCATTACATAAAATTTCTGTATGTTAGGAAACTTTTGCTTGGTTTGAAATTTTCTAGTATTCACAACTGTAATGTTTATACAGGCCTTTAAAGGGTGGTTTAAAAATTAGGAAAAAAAAAATTCCATGTCTGGAATAATGACTTTCTCAAATAAGAGAGACTCTTTATAAAACAGAATGGTCTCTGGATCAAAAAATCACATTTGAGGTTAGTGACTTGCAGTATTTTGTTATTCTCATAAATCTGTTAAACTTAGACTTTTAAGTAGCTGGAGTTTTTGAGATTCTTTTAAAGACAGTATGTAAGTTTTAAAGACTGGGTGCATTTAAAAATAGCTTAAGATCATAAACTAAATTGTGATTCTTTATTCCAGTGTGTTAAAGAAAGAAGATATGTAATCTTTTTAGTGTTTTGCTCATTATCTAATTTAAATTGGCAGGTAAATTACTTTTAGCATTCCTAGCAATGCCATTATAATTGTTTTTGTTGAGTCATCATAGAAAATTAGTATTTTCAGTTGAGCACAGTGATGTGTACCTATAGTTCCAGCTACTCTGGAACCTGTGGCAGGAGGAACACTTGAGCCCATGACTTCAAGGCCAACTAGGCAACATAAAGAGACCTGTGTCAAAATTTTTTTAAAAGACAGAAAGAAAGAAGGAAGAAAATTAGTTTTTTCAGTTTTGCCTTAGTATAATTTAAAAAAATTAAAAAAACCTTTTTCTGTAAGAAGTTTAAGGATTTTAAGTCAAGGAATTCTTTGTGAATTACAGCATAATATTAATGCACTTATTTTGTATGAAAATCATAATGAAACCCATTATTCTGTATCATTAATATGTTGCTAATAAAAAAGAGAAGAAACCCATTTTCTTTACCAGTCAGTACTTATATTTCTCAATCAGACGTAGTTGATATTATTTTATTATTTGTAATTTTATAGTCTACTTACTTACTTGTGCATTATAATTGTAACTAATGCTTGAGACTTTTTCATCGTGTGCAATAAAATAATTATTATTTATTTTAAATATGCTGAAAAAAACCTTTTATCTCCAAATTCTTTTAACAACCTGTTGTTGTTGTTAGGTGCCATCCAATTGGTATCCGACTCATAGAGACCCTACTTACAACAGGCGAAACACTATTATCAGTGCTTCTCTGCTATTCTTAGCGTTTTCAATGGCAGATTGATTTTTGGGAGAGGGTTGCCAGGTCTGTCTCCCAAGCCTACAGTATCTGGTGTTCCCAGGCGGTCTCCCATCCAAGTACTAAGTAGGCCTGACCCTGCTTAGCTTCTGAGATCTAATGGCATCAGATGCCACAGGGCTACAGCTGTAGACTTTAACAACTTCGGATTGTAAAATATGAGATGCTAATATGTTTAAAGTGATAGGTAAGTATATTTAGTTTTAAAATGTTACCTAGAAGGGAAAGATGCTCTTATTAACAATGCTATATTTTTTAAAAAATTGTTTTATATTTCCTTTGGTTATTTAGAATTGAAAGAAGTTGTAGTAGATAACTTGTCATAGATTAGGTATTGATAGAGTATTCCATTTCTTCTGAGACTTCATTCATATAAAAATAATATTAAAGTTAAGGTTGTACTGCTTCTATTAAAATATTTTACTGTGCACATCATGATCATTTAAAGTGTATTTTATTTCTTTTCAAAATATTTTCACTTACATTGTGTACATTGTATACTGACAAAGATGTAGAGCAGATATTAACATCATTTTATCATTGAATGAACTAAAATACAAGAAAGAGTAGTTGGTACAGATAACATCTCTTAAGGAATCTGTGGTGGAACCTGAAGTAGACCTAGTTTAATAACGATTCTACCACTTGACTTGGCCGGGGATGTCCTGTGGATTGTTTGTGTGGACCTATCACATTTTGCTTCTCCCAACCATCCATTTTTTAGTAGATAAATTTTTGGTTTTCTTTATAGAATGCAGTTGTTTTATTTTAAATGACTTTATTTCATATGGGTGGCTAGATTTAAGTCACTTAGATAACTCTTAATAATAATTGGTTATATCATGTTGTTGTTGTTATTTCATATGGGTGGCTAGATTTAAGTCACTTAGATAACTCTTAATAATAATTGGTTATATCATGTTTTTTTTGTTGTTGTTGTTGTTGTTGTTGTTGTTAGGTGCTATCAAGTCAGATCTGACTCATAGTGACCCTATGTACAACAGAATGAAATACTACCTGACACTGTGCCATGCCAGGCACTATGTCAGTGCTTCTTTGCTATTCATCGGGTTTTTGATGACTAATTGTTTCGGGGTTGTTTTGGGTATGGGCTGCCAAGTACTTCTCCCATTTTTGCTGGGCTGGAGATCTCAGGGCCTCAGAGTGTGCAGAGCAAGCATTCTATCAATTGAGCTATAACTCCTTTAGATCCTGTGGTTTAAAGTATGGAATATATCTGAATTATTTAATGTCTATGTGTTAGGAGTCCCCAAGACCACTCCGAAGTTCAGTGGTTTGCTAAGACTACTCATAGAACTGAGCCTAGTCACACTCATGGCTATGATTTATTATATTGAAAGAATATAAAGTATAATGAGCAAAGGAAAAATATGCATAGAGCAAAGTCTGGAGGAGACTAGGAACAACCTGCCAAAAGTCATTTCTCAGGAGTGTCATAATTAATGTGTTTAATTCCCAAGCAATGAATTGTAAGAACACCTGTGTTGCCACCAGAAAAACACATTGGAGACTAAGTGCACACTTTGTATAGGAGACAGATGACGTAGTACTTGGTATATGTACTGCATTCCAAATTCTAGACCCAGAAGGAAAGCAAAGGTTCAGCATAAACCATGTTATTTGTTCAGTTAGTTTTAAGCCCAATAATCCATTGGGACAATAAACTATTCATATCAGAGAATGGTAGGAACCTTCCCTAAACCTGAGTTCCCAGATGCCACCCAAGGGACAACCTTGCAAGTGGTTTTATCTAAGAAGAGCAGTTTCGCACTGTCATATTAACACTTTTCCTGCCCTGTGAGTCTGTATTTATTATAAGATTATGTTCCTAATTATATGTGGCAAAGTATTTTTAAAATTCAGACTCAGAAGCTGATGGATTCATTTTGGATCAATAATTTTGTTTGGGGGATTATTTTTGAAAATTATGATTAAAAATTATAATTAAAATTTTCATTTAAAAATAATTCCACAAATAATCTTACTCTGTGGATTGACTTCATTTAATCAAAATAATAGCTAAGTAATCAAAATAATAGCTAATGTTTACCATCATAGACAGTTTTTAAAATATTTTACATATATTCTCAGTCTCTTCACATAACCCTGTGATGTACTTGCTATTCTCATTTTGCAGCTAAGGAATCTAAATTAACTGGTAAAATTATTTCTAAATTGGAAAAAAATGTTAAGGTAAAGAATATAAAACAGACTGGACTGTATTTCTACATTTAAGAAATTAAAATGTTAAGAATATGTCTACTTATTTCTATGCAGTTTTTATTTTCTTCTTGCCACATATAGAATATAATTGAAAAGCTGGGAGTTACAGTATATGTACAAACAATGAAGAAAAAATATCCAATAATATTAGGTCGATTCCTAAACTATTTCATTTAATAGGTTTTTATTATAATTTTTAAACTTTGAGACAAGGTCTTGCTGTGAAGCCCAAGCTGGTCTTAAACTTGAGATCTTCCTATCTCATCCTCCCAAATGCTATGATTATAGATATGTGCTATGATATCCACCTTTAGTTACTTTTCTTTTCCTTTCTTTCTTTTTCTTCCTCTCTCTCTCTCTCTCTCTCTCTCTCTCTCTCTCTCTCTCTCTCTCTTTTTCCAGTTCTGGGGGGTTAAACCTAGGACATCCTCAGTACATTTTTTGTTTTTATTTTGAGAAAGCGTCTTGTTGACAGGCTCCTCTGGCCTCAAAGTCTTGACCCTGCTGGTTCAGCCTCTCTCAAGTTACTGGGATTTCAGGTGTGCGCTGCAGCCGCTGACTCAGTTATAGTGTCTTAATCTTGGCTTTTACCTTCATGCTTGTTGTATAAATGGGGAACATTATTGTATGGAGGCTGTGGGAATGCAAATAATATAAAAATTTAAATGTAGAGAATATGAATAATGCATATTTGATGTAAAATTCTTTAACACTTTTTTCATATAAAACTCAAAAATTTTATTTCCTGATTTTTCTTTCCCCAGTCTTTAGATGACCTTTCAAATGTATCTTCTGATGATCCCGTACAACTTCATGCTTACATTTCAGACACTGGTAAGAAATTTTGTAGTGCAATTATTACTTTAAAACTATTACGACACCCATAAGTTTTTATTTTCCACATTTACAAACATCTTTTGTTTTGTATGCATATTTTTAAGTTCTCTTTTTTTCCTGCAGCATGTTCTTCATTAAATTATATGTTTATTTGCTTGTGTATGAGTATTTTATTCTAAGGTTGCCACTAGTAACATTTGAAAATGCTTAAGCGTTTTGTCTTCTCTAGTACACTCTAAAAGCAATCTTTTCCTCTTTATACTTGAGTCTAGCTGATAATTATTTGGATAATTCTCATTATTTCTTCTTTTGGGGAGATGTCAGTTTAATATTTATTTTCATACATGTAGAGTCAAACTAGGTAATTGGAGTAAATGTAGCATCTGGGAATGTGAGTTTGCAGACGTTTAGGAAAGGCTTGAATGGGGTGAGAACCGTCTAGGACTTTGTGATCAGCCAGCATATATACAGAATTGTTAGTGTACCCAGAAAAATTAATCAATTTCCATCATTACCATTGAGCTATTAGATAATGTAATGAGTATTGGATAATGGTAGTTATCTGGCCTCTCTCTATTCCTAGGATATAGAGGTATGTATTAAGTGTAAACATACTAAGGTCTATACCTCAATTCTATTTCATACTTACATTTTAGATAATAAAAAGAGATTTTTATAGCATAAGTGTAGTTTAAAAGATACTAATTTGCATTTTTAAGAAAATTTTTTTCTTTTGTTTCTCACTGGAGCTAGAGTCTCATCTTACGTTTTCTTTTCTGCCAGATTCCTGGAATAATGTTAGTGCATAGTTAGTGCATAGTGGAATATAGTTAGTGCATAGATTACTCTGCTCTTAAGTGCCATTAGGTAATACCATTGTCACTAAAAGCAGAGGTCTTGTTACTTTTCATACAGTTGTACCACTTTTTCCTTCCATAAATTTTAAAAATTCTTTTAAAACTTCTGTATTCTTTGTTGGCTCATCTTTTGGTTGTGAAAGTTTTTGATAAGATGCAAATATTTAGTATTTGCCTTTTCATATCATGGTAATCTTAAATTTTTATTTGTGGAGGAGGACATTCCTATCCATGATCCTAGCATTAATATTTTTCTTTGTGAATGATTCCAATTTTCTAGCTGTTTTGTTCATATGTTTATTTATTCAACAAGTATTTACTAGTTTTTATAAATGGGTGGAAATATTATCATTTAAAATGAATTATTATTTCTGTTAGACAAGCATAAATACTGAAGAGACAGCATAGTATATCAATTAGCAGCACAATGTTTTGACTGAATTTAGTTTGAATCAAAAGTTCAAATGTTTGTACACCTTACCTCTTGTGCACAATAGTTGAATAAACTTCTTTAACTTCTCTGGACTGAAATTTCTTCATGTTAAATGGAGTAGTATTAATATGTACCTCAAAGGGTGGGTATTTGACTAATTGCACTGTTAGTTATACATAATAGGCATCATATATGAGTGTTTGTTCAGTGAATATATATTTTTCCAGTTGGACACTAGAGTCTCTTTGGTAATTGATCCTGTGTCCTAAACATTTCTGTTATAGAAAGTAAGAACTTATAGTCCAATGCAGGTCTACTCAAACAATGGTCTATGGACTCTAATATATACTGCTTTTTTCACTGAGAGATCTTACTTTAAGAAAGATTGGATAAATTACACTATGTAATTAATGAAAGTATCAATTAATGTTCTGGTATTAATTACTTACCTAATTATAGATTAATAGCACAAGGTATGCAGATCGCCTGCCATGAGTAGCACTGGCATAATGAAAACAAAATCTACACTATCTTCTCAAAATCAATATATGTAGTCTTATTATCTTCTCTTTCTCCTCCACACACATGCACTACTTGGGAATTGAACTCTGGGCCCTGCACATGCTAGACAAATGCTCTACCACTGAGCTGCACTCCAGGCCCCCGTTTTTTATTTCTTTTTATTTTGAGACAGTGTCTCACTGAGTTGCCCAGGCTGCTACTTGCCTCCAACTTGTAGCCCTCCACCCTCAGCCTCCTGAGACACTGGGATTACAGGCATGTGCCACAGCACTTGGCCCTATCGTCATCATTTATAAATCACATTTCCACAGCCAGGCAGGGTTGTTCACACCTGCAATCCTAGCGACTTGGGAGGGAGAAGCAGGAAGATCACAGGTTCAAGGCCAGAGGTGGCCTGTGTAACTTAGCATACTCTGTCTCAAGATAAAAAATTAAGAAATGGGCTAGGAGTGCAGCCCAGTGTAGAACACTTGCAAATTGTGTGCCAGGCCTTGGGTAAAACCCCCAAGTACTACCAAAAACAAAAAATAAAAAAATAAATCACAATACCTTTGTGTCTTCAGCAGTTTTTAAATAGTAACCGTATTATTCTTCCTTTTGTGCGTACACCTGGATGATCTCCTCTACCTAGCAATTTGTAACAAATCCTAATTTTACTTTTGAAAATGCTCTTACATTACTCTTTGTTTTTCCTATTCCTTACTGTTCTCCTGGCTCTTATTAACTTATAATTGATTATGGTTTGCTGTCTGATTGGCCTCTGCTTTCTGTCTTCCTTTTTCAAACTTGTCTTGGAAACAACTCATAAAGCCGTTCTCTTGTTGCCATACCAATTCTGTTTAGAAATGATGGTTCTCTAACTTGATGAGAAAAAGTATTATCATATTTGATCTCCATAGGTCCCTGAGAAAATGCTGATTTCTTTTTTTTTTTTTTTGCAGTACTAGGGGTTGGACCCAGGGCCTTGCACTTGCATGCTCTGCAAGTGCTGGACCACTGAGCTGCACCCTCAGCCCATTTTTTTTACTTTTTGAGACAGGGTCTCACTAAGAGACAGACTGCCTCTGGTCTTGAACTTGCAATCCTCCTGCCTCTGCCTCCTGAGCTGCTGGGATTACAGGCATGCACCACTCTGCCTGGCAGAAAATACTGATTTAAGAGGTGAACAATGAGTACAGTTAAAGCCTCTGTATAGAACAAGATAACCAAATTCTCTCTCTCTCTCTCTCTCTCTCTCTCTCTCTCTCTCTCTTTCTCTCTCTTTGTGCAAATTAGAAACATTGGTACAACATGGAAAGGGACTGAAAAATAATTATGATCTTAGAAGAAAAATTTTGGTGAAAGCTGAAGAAAGGTTTCTGTCCACTTATTCTTACCAATATAGATATCTAAGTTTTATGTTACTAAAATAATTTACTAAGAAGGTACAAACAACTTCCTTTGTCTGATTATTTACAAAAAGCCAAATATTTAATCATCTCTAAAACTGGTCCACTTTTGTTTGACAATCATGGATCAGTGCAGTCCATTTAGACTTTTGGTCAATATGGTAGTCTAAACTGCTATGACAAATCATGCCTCCCACACTTAGAAAGGTTGAAAATAATATTATAAAAATGGCTGAAGGAGGATATCTATAGGTGCCATGAGGGAAAACAATTTTAGGGAAGTACAATGATACTGAAGCCAAGGGGCTCATATTAGCATAAAGACTACTATCTTGATTTTGACAACATTTTTATGCTCTCAAGTTTAAATGCAGCAGGGCAAGCAAAGATCGTAGGAAGCTGCAGACAAGTTATGTGCATAATCCCAGAGTTAGAAAAGAAAGTTTGATGGGAGGGCTTGGGGGGAGAAAGAAAGCTTGATATGGAGGAGAAAGTAGAAAAATTGTGCTTACCTCAAGTAGAAGGAGCAAGAAATGTCAAGATCATGGTTAGTAATGGTATTTGTCACTCACAAGAACACGAAATCCCAGTTTATATCCTAGCATGGGTATGCCTAGATTTAGCTGTCCTCAAGTGGTTACATGCCACAGTCTCAAGCCAGAGAGTTAGTGTAGTTGTCCCTCAGTATTCATACAGTATTGGTTCCAGGACCTCTACAGATAACAAAGTCCACAGTCATCCAGCTCCCTTCATCACATTGTAGTATTTGCATGTAACCTACATATCTGCCTACATATCTGCCCATATACTTTAAATCATTTCTAGATTAGTTGTAATACCTGATTCAATGTAAATGCTATATAAATAGTTGTTGTACTGTGTACTATATTAGTTAGAGAATAAGAAAAAAGGTTGTATGTATTTAGTACAAGCACATTTGAAAATATATTTTCAGTAAATGGTTGGTTGATTTCAGGGATGCAGACCTGAAGATATGGTAGGCCAACTATATGAGCATAGTTTCTGAACCACTGAAAATAACACTTACCGTGGTGACACTGGTCATTGTGAATGCTTCCATATCCCAGAGTACTCAGCATACCCAGGGAGAAGAAGCACCTATTTAAAGTGAGTTTATTGAAAGTAGATAAACATCATAGAAAGAAGTATGAGTCACAATAAAAGAGAATCAACAGACCCAGCCAATGAAATAAGTTGTATCCTAAGAACTTGAAGGTGGCGATTTTAATAGAACTTAAGTATGTTAAAAATATTCACAAAGATAAATCTGAGCTGAGCACGGTGGCACACGCACACTTGTAATCCCAACAACTTGGGATATGGAGGCAAGAGGATCACAAGTTCGAGGCCAGAGGGATCTTGCATAATTTAGCAAGACTCTGTCTCCAAATAAAAAATAAGAAATGGGCTGGAGATTAAGCCCAGTGGTAGAACACTTGCAAAGTATGTGCAAGGCTCTGGGTTTAACTCTCAAGTACTGTCCCCCACCAAAAAATCCTAAGGCAAGAATAAACAGTATAAAAAAAGAACCAAGTAAAATTCTAAAAATCAGAAAATTATAATGATTGACATTGACGTGAATGGGTGCATTAAGAAATAGATCAGGTGCAGATGAGGGGAGAACAGTAGGGTTTTGGAGACCTACCTAGAGTAAAATAGAGCACAGAGAATGGCAAGTCAGAAAGACAAGTTAAAGTCTAAGTTCATCTCTTTACCTAACATTAAGACAAAGTGGGAACAGATTTTAATATTAAAGACTACCTGGCTTGTATAATTTCTGGCAAATCAGTAGGAGAATGATTTTTTGTTGTTGTTAAATCCCTAAAGTAAACTTCAGTTGTGAATTATTGAATATTATCAAAGAGAAAAAGAATTTCTAGGAGATAAATCTTATCTTATTGCTTTTACTGTTTAGCTAAACAGACGTTAATTGAAATACAATAGTGAAGGCTAGTAAGAGGTTATATTGTTTCTGTTGTTTCTCGTTAATGAAACTTAAGAGCCTCTACTTCTACACTCTGAGGTAGTGCTGTGGTAACATCCTTAACAGGTACAAGCTCTTGGGAAGAGAATCCAAAGTAAACATCAATATGTGGTTGATACCATCATCATGAACTTTTAGATTATTTTATATTAGAGTCATTATTTGCAATGACTTATGCATGTGAGTAGGAGTCTATTTTATCTTTTGGTGGCATCCTTTTGTCTCAGTCTGTCATTTCAAATTCTTCATTTCATGTTCTTTTGTTTTTGTTCTTCATCTTCCTCCTTTTTGTGTCTTTTGTTGCTGTTCATTTTGTTTTAAATGACTAGTATATGCTGACTATGACCCATATGCTGTGGCAGGCGTTTGTAATGACCACGGGAAGACATATGCATTATATGCCATCACTGTACACCGGCGCAATTTAAACAGTGAGGAGATGTGGAAAACCTATCGTCGTTATAGTGACTTTCATGACTTCCATATGAGAATCACTGAACAGGTAATTTGTGTACTTTACATTGTGTCTTGATTCAGTTTTTGATTCTAAAATATTCAAAGGGTGATCAGATACCAAATAAAGGTAATGAGGAAAAATAAAGTAAGAATATTTTATATAATCAGTACAAGTGATTATGGGATAAATTTGAGCCACTAAAAAGTCACATACTGAGAACTTTAAACAGTCTTACCCATTGTGGCTGGGGCTGGGATTTAGCTTAGTTGGTAGAGTGCTGCGTTACAGTCTCTGAGGTTCCAAGTTCATTTGCCAGCACCGCAAAAATGGGAGAAGGACCTGGCAATCCACGCCCAAGGCAATCATGAAACAGCCAGTGAAACCTCTCTGAGGGTCGCTATGATTCGGATACTGACTCGATGGCACCTAACAACAACAACAACAACCCATTGTGGACTAGTGACAACATACCAGTGATGCACCTGGGAAATTTAAAATGAATGTAAAGTATTTCTGATTTTAAAATTTGTGTGTGTGTGTGTGTGTGTGTGTGTGTGTGTGTGTGTGTGTATTGTGCTTTGCAGAGGTGTGTGGTTTGAAATAAAGATAGGGATTGCTATAGAGCATTTTAATACTTTTGTTTGTGGAGGCATAATTCAGATCTATGTTGTTGTTGTTGTTAGGTGCCATAGAGTCAGGTCTGACTCATAGTGACCCTCATAGCATTTTCAAAATGGCTGATTATTTTAGGAGATTACTTCAGGAGTGAATTGCCGTGTCCTGCTCCCATATTCAGATTTATCGTTATGTTAAATGGTACCTCTATCCAACACTGTAGCAATTAAATCCTAGATCCTCTGCTTAAGTTATTTTGAACCACTACTCTTTAAAAAACTACTCTTTAAAAAACTACTCTTTAAAAAAAATAAACTTGACATTAACCATAAAATGTTTTTAATTCTTACTAAATGTAACCCTCTTGTTCTTATAGAATTAACTCTGTTGTTGTTGTTGTTAGGTGCCGTCAAGTCGGTATCCGACTCATAGCGACCCTCTGTACAACAGGGGAAACACTTGTCAGTGCTTCTCTGCTGTTCATAGGGTTTTCAATGGCAGATTGATTTTTGGGAGGGGGTTGCCAGGTCCTTCTCCCAAGCCTACAGCTTCTGGTGTTGCCATGCGGTCTCCCATCCAGGTACTAACCAGGCCCGACCCTGCTTAGCTTCTGAGATCTGACAGGATCGGATGCCACAGGACTACAGCTGCAGGCAAAATTAACTCTAAGGGCTTTTAAAGTTAACAAATATAAAGAAACTTTCCATTTCATATTTTGATTAACTAGTTTATCTTCTCACCTTACAAAAAGTATAATATCAGTAGGTGAAGTGGAATACATGATTTATGAAACTTATTTTAATATTTGAAAGTCCTTGATTCATTCACAGGTTTTAGACATAATAATTAAAGATGATACCTGATTATGAGCTAGTTTTTAAATGATATTGTACTGCTTGAGAAACTAAAAAAATATATTTTTCAGTTAAGACAGTGGAAAAAAATATAGTTGGTACCATGATTCTCTCATTAAGATATTTTGTGAATAAAGTGCATTGAACTATTAGTAACTTAAAAATGATTCAAACAGAAAATTAGCATTGACTTCTGAAGGCTATACTAATAGGACTATTTTGAGTTATGTTCATAAAGAAATTAGTAACTTTGGACATGTCTATTCATCTGTTCTTATGTTGAATAGATTTTTTTTTATTTAGTTTGATTTGTTTAAAAAGGTGAGAGAATTTTCTTACATTGAAAATATAATTGCTTTACTTTTTACCCATTTGATAATTGGTTTTAATCTTCCTTCCTATCCCTAGACTTTAACCAAATATAATTTAGGAAAAGAATTACTAAGAGTAGTTTTATTTGGTGCAAATTAATGGGAATTTGATCTAGTATGAAATCTCCTATGTGCAAATAGTTGTAATTTTCTTTGTACTGAAAGGAATATCATTGGCTCATTTTAAATGTTCTAGACTAGGATTGTAAATATTATCTTCCCATATGTTCACAAATGTAAGTGAAGAACATACTTATAAATAAAATTTCATTGATAAGGCAGCCCATGCAGAAATTTCCCTTTTCAATACAGCACCAAAAATTAAATGAAATTGATAGTATACTTTTCCAAACACGTCAGTGTAGGTAAAGTGAGCATGTTTTAACTTAGTGTTTCTGATAAAGTCATAGTAGTTTGTTTCAATTACTTGTTTAGATTACTCACAAAGCTTAAGGAATTATAAACTAAATTTATAAATGAAAATTAGCTCTTACCATAATATTAAACACCTGTGAATAAGACAACCGGTATGCCATCTCATTCTTCTTCATCTAAAATTTTGAAACTCTATAATAAATAGTGGAAGAAAAAGGCAGTGACTTACAATTCAGTTACCAACTGGTAACAGTGCAACCTGTTGACCTGGATAAATGTTAATTCCATAGAACTTTTAAAGTGATTTTAAAATAGGTTTTATTTTAACTTTGTAAGATATGCTTTTTTCCCATTCTGAATATATGACAAATCATTTATTTTCTTTAAAGTAATCCCAACGACTCAGGAGGCAGAGGCAGGAGGATTGCCAGTTGGAGACCAGAGGCATTCTGTGTAATTTAGTGAGACCCTGTCTCAAAAAGTAAAAAAATGGACTGGAGGTGCAGCTCAGTGGTACAGCATTTTCAAAGAATGCAAGCGCGAGGCCCTGGGTTCAACCCCAAGCAAAGAAAAAAAAGAAAAAAAGTTTTAAAAGTCTGATGCTTTATGGGGAAGATTTATAAAATTTAAAAAAAGCAATTAAAAAGTTAAATGTCATAATTTTAGAAACAGGCTGAACCACTGTTCATTAGCTCAATAATTTAATGATTTTTTTCCTGTGTGCCTGACATGTTTCTCAGTGCTAGGAAAATAATAATAGTAAACAAAACGGGGCAGGTTCTTACCTCTAAGATTATACATTCCAGTTAGATAATGTCCATTTCTATTTTATTGGGTGAAATATATATATAATTATAGACTAGTGACTTAAGTGATAATATTAAATACTTATGTGACTGAGTAAAATTGTTTATGTGCTGGAATATTAAATTTTGAATTTTTTTAATACAGAATTTCAAAGCTACTCTTTAAATTTTTAAATAATGTATTAGAGATCTGAAGCTGATATATTTAATTTAGAAAGATGAAGTCTTTGAATTTAGAATGTTTATGATTTATAGCTCACTTGGTAGAGCGCTGCTCTGTGCTGAGGCTCTGGGTTCAATCCCCAGCACCACAAAAATGGGAGAAGGACCTGGCAGCCCACTCCCAAAACAATCAGTCATGGAAAACCCTATAAATAGCAGAGAAGTACTAGCATAGTGGCAGGCATGGCACGGTTTTGCGAGTGTTGTGTTTCTTTCTGTTGTACATAGGATTGCTGTGAGTCAGACCCTAGTCAACAGCACTGAAGAACAACAACAGCAACATGATTTATATATACTATTTGAGTTCTTCATAAACATTGATATACTGCTTAATTTGTGTAAATTCTTACTTTTTTGGTAAACTGTTAATTTCATATGGTTTTGAAAATATTTCCATAATATTTTGATGAGTTAATATAAGATATAAGATTTCCTTTTTTCCCTCTTACTTTGAGATTCATAACAATATTTGAGAGAACAGTGATTTATGTTTCTGTTCCAGGTGGATAACTTTAGAAGGAGTTTGTTTTGATTATCTAGATAGCTTTGTTGTGGCATTCAGGGTTTTGGGTTTTTGTTTTGTTTTATTCTGTTTTCTTTCTTTTTATTTTCTGTTACTGAGCATCAGACCCAAGGCTTTGTGCATACTAGACAAGCATTGTACCTCGGAACTACATCCCAGGCTAAATTCTTGTTTTAATGGACATTGTCATATTTCCCTGATGTTTTAGTTTACTAGGGCTTACATAACAAAATACCACAGAGTGGGTGACTTACACAATAGAAATTTATTTTTTTTTTACGCTTCTGGAAGCTAGATGTCTAAGATTCGGGTGTTGAAATTTTGGTTTTTCCCAAGGCCACTTTACTTGCCTTGCAGGTGGTTGTCTTCTTGCTGTGTCTTCACATGGCTTTTTTTCTGTGTGGGTACATCCTTTCCTTAGTGTCTCTTTGTACATTCAAATCTCTTACAGGGACACCAATCAGATTGGTTTATGGCCCACCCCAAAAGCCTTGGAATAATCTAATCAGTTTTTTTAAAGCCCAGTCTCCTTGAAGTACTAGAGGTGAGGGTTCCAATATGTGAATTTTGGGGAAATACGGTTCTTCCTCATGGTAATTGATAAGGTCAGAATAAAGTATGCATTCTGTAAAACCATGTCAGTAGTTTAAGAAAATGTGGATAAGTAGTATTTCAGGAAATTTTTAGGGTAGCTTAAAAGTAAGTTTCCATAAAGTGTGATTGACTTCAAAAGCACTTAACCATATTCTCTCCACTGGAGAGTTATGAATCACCAAATTTATGACTATAACATATAATGAATTTGTTTGCATTTTAGTTCTAAGCAACCATTAGGTTTTCTTTACATTCACCAATTTATCAGCATCTTCGGTTTGGGGGTGGAAATTATACTGAACCCCATTTTCTCATGTTTTTAATCTCTGCATCAGAAATCAGTTTTCTTTAAAGAGATAGTGTTATTTTAAAGAAAATTTTTTTCCTCAAAGTTTGTTTTACTTCAGTGTTGTTATCACATTAAACATTGAAGCTGCTTGAAGTTTCAGATACTGGCTGTTTGCCATGCACAGTCATAGCTGAATGACTTTCCTGTTAAACTTTTTGTTTAGCAGTTAGTGTAGTTAAAAAAAACCTGTGTTTCAGCAAGACATTGTTGTTAGGTGCCATCAAGTCGGTCCCACTCATAGCAACCCTGTGTACAACAGATGAGATCTGACGATATTGGACACCAGGGTGATATGGCTGTAGACTGTTAGCTTAGCAGATTGCTATTGTGGACCATTGGAAATACACCCAAATGTTAAGTGTATAAATCCTAGCATTATAATATATGTACTTACTTTGTATTTGTAATTGTATGAAGAAAGAAAAATCCATGGTGGTGGCTCTTAAGATTTTTTTCTTAGTGTAATCTGTGAGTTTATTTTTCATGTAGTGATGAGAAAGAGGTTATCAGCCTTATTACAGTTATATATATACAGAGTTGTAATATAGCTGCTATTATATTTAGAAATGTCTTTTTTACTTTTTATAGTTATATATTGCTTTGTTTCATAGTTATTAAAATCAAAGCAATTATAAAATTATAATTATAAAAGCAATTATAAAAATTGTTAGCAAGCTGGGCATGGTGGCACATGCCTATAATCTCAGTGGCTCAGGACGCGGAGGCAGGAGGATTGCAAGTTCCAAGACCACAGGCAGTCTGTGTAACTTAGCGAGACCCTGTCTCAAAAAGTAAAAAAATGGGCTAGGGTTGCATCTCAGTGGTCCAGCACTTGCAGAGCATGCAAGCGCAAGGGCCTGGGTTCAGTACCGCCAAAAAAAAAAATGTTAGCAAGCAAGGAAATCATATCTATGACCATTAAACCTTTTATTTGTCAGTACTTTATTCACAATTCAAAGTGTTCTTAAGGAAAATGGAAACCTTTTATTATAAAACTTTTGAATCTCAAAATTAGAATATTGAAATGAAACCCTATATAGCCAATACCCATCTTCATCAGTTACCCACACTTGTCATTCTTGTTTGTTTTTGTGGTACTGGTGGGAATGAGATTAGAAACCCTCACTTACTTTTTGTAAGTGCCCTGCTACTGAGTTGCATTCCCAGCCTATTTTTGTTTGTTTGTTTGTTTAATTTTGAGACAAGGTCTTGCTAACGGGCTGCCTCTGACCTGTAACTCACATTCCTCCTACCCTAGCCTCCCCAGACCATGGGATTATGGTCAGGAGCCACAACACTCATCTCATATTTGTCATTCTTGATTGAGAATTCTTTGTAATAAATAATACTGGACTGTTTTTTGGGCATATTTGGACAATATTTTTATATTTTCTGATTTTTTGCTTAATATAAGAATATATATTGTAAAATTACCTGTTGATACTTTTGATATATAAACAAATTGTCATATAGAAAATTCTTTTTTCTTTTTATAAAAAACAAAAGACTATCGAATATATTTTGTCTTACAGTTTGAAAATCTGTCTAGCATACTGAAGCTTCCTGGTAAAAAGACTTTTAATAATATGGATAGAGACTTTTTAGAAAAGAGAAAAAAGGATCTAAATGCATATTTACAGGTAAATCCATGTTTACTTTTTGCCATAGATTTTCCTTTAATGTGGTAAACAGAGAAAATTTCTTTTTTAAATAGTGTTTGGGAGCTAGGGATGTATCTCAGTGGTGGAGCCCATACTTGACATGCATGGGACTCTGTTCAATTTACAGCACCATTAAAGAAGAAAAAGAACATTTTTACTGTAATAGTGGAATAGTAACCACTTTTGAGCAATGTGTCAAATAGGACATGCAGTCTATTCAGTAATTTATAAACGTTTCTATGTTTACTAAATAACTTAGAAATTATCTGAACACTCAGTTTTGGGGTATTTGCTTCTTCATGTTCTGAAGAATACACACATACACATCTGTTTCAGATTACTGCAACGTATAAGTATTTTATGGTAGATTAAACAGTTAAGTCTTCCCAGTCTAGTATATAGAAACTCTGTCATACTGTATCAAAAATTAGTAGACTTTTATTCCCAGATATATGTGTGTAGCTGGCTTCCATGACCTGGAATGATTCTAAGGCTTCTAAAATTACAGAATAATTAAAGACAAGTATAAATCTGAAGGACTGGTTTTTTATGTGTAGCATCCTGGACATATATTCTCAATTCTAATCTGCACCCTTTCAAGGGTTTTACAGGGCTACAAAATCAAATGTGGATTAGAATTGCATGCACATTGGATTCCTACAAGAGCTCTCAAGTGAGGTCTCTTGACCATGATCCAATCCTCACACAATTCTAATGCATATCTGATTTTGTAGCCCTCTAAAACTCTTGAAAGATGTGGATTAGAATTGAGAATATATGGTAGTTTTCTCTTGGGGAGTAACAACAAAACATACCTCACAAGTTGCTTATTGCATGAACTGTTAGGACTCCCAGAACTAACTTTGTTTTAGAACTGACTAGCCATTTGCCAAATATAATTATATTCCTTTACAATTTTTATATTAGTTAATGATTTATAACGTTTTCCCATGTATTAGACAAGGCATCAGCCCAGGTTTATTGTGTTCAGTTATTTAGTTTCCTGGCCTCTAGAGTAGAAATCAGCAAACTACAACCTGCAGATCCCAGGCAGCCTACCCACTTGTTTTTTGCTAAGAGTTTTTTTAGAGTGAAGTCACCCCTTTTGTTTACTGTCTATATTGTCTGTGGCTGCTTTCACAGACAGCGGAGTTGAGTAGTTGCAGTGGATACTATATGGACCACACAACCTAAAATAATTACTGATTCTTTACAGAAAAAGTTTGCTAATCCCAACCTTAGAATTTAGTGAAATGTAGACAGTAACACACTGAATATTTTTTCTCTTTCTCTCTTAAATATTCATAGTTGTGACTGGGTTTGTTTATGACCTTATTTGTAATTTCATATTATTTATTATATAATGAAAAGGTAGAAAAAATATAAAATTTCTGCTCTCTTATTCACCTTTGTCTTCTCTAGGTTTAAAGCCAAATGTCTGATATCATTTGTATGACCTTTTGTCAAACATTTTGATTTTTTAAAAAGTACTAACTTCAGTTTCATTAAAATCTGTGACAATTATTTATGAGATTTAGAAAATGACTACCTTTTTCCGAGTCTGGTACCATATCTTTTAAATGTGGTTGTACTGTATACATTTTAACTCATATTCAACATGTCAAAAATTATTGCATTGAAGCCACTAAGCTAGCATATTAAGTTCATTAGCAATTGTGATAGCAGTCCTTCATATGGGACTTCTTTTATAACACTTGAAAGTTTTTCTTTGAATTATCATTTATACTTTCTCTTTCATAAAATTCTGTTTCTATTTACTGATAACTTTAGCATGATTGTGTGAATAACATAGTTTTCTAATGTGGATCATCTTAGTATAAGCTATAAGGGCAGAAAGTAGAATAGACAACTTTCATATTAGATGTCCTGAAATTCAAAGTAGCATATGCAAAGAAAATATACCAAACTTAATACAATTAAAAATAATGGAATTAACTGTTTAATTGGTTTTTAAATGATAGAATTTTAATTTTTTACAGCACATTCTTAATTATGAGATTATAAACAGTAGTCAGTTAACGTTGTTTTATCAATTTAAGATACAATTTTCTCTCTCTGTTAGTTACTATTAACTCCTGAAATGATGAAGGCGTCCCCAGCATTAGCTCACTGTGTATATGATTTCCTTGAGAACAAGGCCTACAGTAAAGGAAAAGGGGATTTTGCTCGCAAGGTAAGCCAGCCATTGCACTGGGTTTCTTTTAACGTCTGTGTTCATACTTGCTTCTTGATAAAAGAAAAATGTTTATTTGTACGGTTTTGAAACTAGAAAATTTTATTAAGTGCTCCTTAGCATTTTTATGCGTTACTAAGGATATTATTGAGTATCTATGGGAGAAGGACGTGGCAACCCACTCCCAAGGCAATCCTGAAACAATCAGCCATTGAAAATCCTATAAGGGTCGCTATGAGTCGGACACGACTGGACGGCACCTAACAACAACATTGAGTATCTACTATGTATAAACTCTTATCTGTACATGTAGATTATGATCTGGCAGAAGCTTGAAAGAAAGAAATACAAAATAACTTTTAAAATATTGCATTAAGAAAAGTTTGCTTACAACAGATCACAAGCTTTTTGTTAGAGAAGAAAAAGATTTTTTTCTGGAAACAAATGTCCTTTACTTAGAATAAGGATAAGAAAAATGTTAAAATGTATGCTGAAAGTATGCCTCAGGTAAAATCTTGATCATTTAAAGTCTTTGAAGTAATTTAAAATAGGATACAAGACATTTACTTGTAATAAGATGCTAGGTTAAAACAATAAGTGATTTTTTAAATTAGTCAAGCTGACTTACTGGGCAAGAACATAAGAAACCAGACAGCTGGGTTCAGATCTCTGCTTTACTATTTACTAGCCATGACCTTGGGCATATTGTCATTTTGGTACTTTTAGCATATTGTGTGAATCAAATGACATATTATTCTATGTTTAAAAGCACCTGGTACATGAATGTTTGCATTAATAGAGACGACAGCAGTAGTAACACATTAATAGCAGCATTTAGGAGGGTGAGTGAAGGCAGGAACTCTTTATAGCCTTTTTGAAAAAGATTAAGGAATTGATACAAAATAAGTAAGAATTTAATTATAAGCACTTCATGTGATGATTTTCTGGGATGTTGGATTTTAACCTCTTAATGAATGTTAACAGTCCCAAGTTGAATATTTTATTTTAATAATAAATATAGGGTTGAGACTTTGCAGTGATGAGATACACACACACACACACACACACACACACGATGCCAAAAAATATATACACATATTAAGAAAGGAAAAAACTACATTAAAATTATAATAGTATAGACTGATAACAAAAGATGAATACAAGTCACATTTGACTTCTGCCATTACAAGAGGTGCTCAGGGTGGTTACTGTAGCAGAAGCAGCAAGACTTGTTGCTGTGTGAGACCTCCTGGATCTTTCCTTGTGCACATCATATACAATACTACATATCTCAAACTTATCACGAATATGTACAATTGTTAGGCATGTTGGAGGTTCTGTTGCATACTCAAGCCTCCATTGTTTTGTACTTTCAAAACATTCTCAAATTTCAAATATCACTTCAATATGGTCATGTGGTATTTGAATGACAACTGTGCTTCCAACATTTTCTTTGGCCTGCCTATTACCTGGTAGCATTAACATTCATTTGATTAACACTGTCTTGTGAGCTGTTGTCATACTACACAAATTGCCACCATAATTCAGTTTAACTTCAAAAAGTAATACATAGATAACATCTCATAAAAATGTGTATACATTTTTGGCAACCCCCCTTTGTTTATCTGTGTATTTTATGATTTAAATGATTGAATTTAAATTCCATGTTTAAATGGCTTAATTGCCAATAGAGACACATTCCAGTCTTCAGTCTTTTTGATGTTTACCTTATTTTCTGTCTTAAAATTGCATTAATTTAAAGATAAACCAATGAATTGCTAGCAATCACATTAAGTGTGTGCTGCCTTTTCAGATAACCAGCAATATTGCATATGTATGTATAAAAGTTGCATACAATTTTCTAAAAATTACAAATGGAGTCCAAAATTTTTTTAAAGTCACTTCTGGCAATCCAAAATAACATTTTTAAAAATAAATCATATTGACAATCAAAAATATCATCTTGACTACTTTTAAGTTGTCAGAATAATTTTCATGTATAATCAGCAATTTAGAGTTTTTAGCTACTTTTCTGGCCAAATTATAGTTTAATATTTTTTCCTTAGTTATATTTCACTAGAAGTTAAGTAGCTATTAGAAAAAAAATGATCTCCAAAAAAATGATCTCTCTATTAGTGGCTGGGATTTAGCTCAGATGGTAGAGTGCTGCTCCACACTCTCTGAGAACCTGGATTCGATCCCTGGCACCACAAAAAGGGGAGAAGGACATGGCAGTCTACTCCCAGAGCAATCATGAAACAGTCAGCTATTAAAAACCCTATGAGGATCTCTATGAGTCGGACACAACTAGACTACATCTAACAATAACAACAACAACAACAACTCAGAGATAGAGAAATGTAATACCTTGTAAACCTATTAATTTGATCACAGAATTTGTACAAACTTTGCAAAATCTTATAGAACAATCTCTAGAAAGAATAATTGATGAGCAATTTTTCTTTGTGCAGATAGTATCTTTCTATCCATTTGAGTGTTATGATGTGAGAGCATTTTAAGCTATAGTTAGTAGTCTAAATTTAAAACTCCCTGTGTATGTTTTTACCCGTATAAAGAACTTGAGTTGGTAATTGAATGAAGGATAGCAACTGTATAAGTCAGGCTAAATGTATGCATTTGCTAGCAATCCATTATTTACTCCTGTGCCTGGTAATTAGAAGTTTGTTTCTTTCTTTCTAAATATCTCTTTTAAGACAAATCTGTTTTTGTAAGTGTAATCAATCATTTAGTGGTGAGTTCTGCTTTTATGCTTATGAAATTCTGATTCCTTTAGGGTTAAGCGTCAGAGTAACTGGTGAAGGTTTTCCATCCCTTTGTTTACATCAACCACCTACTAATACAGATATTTGGATTTACAGAAATTGAGGGTTATATTTATATTGGAAATAGACATATATGATAAATACAGAGAAAAATTGATTCTGTATGTCTGCTGTGGTATACTGTCAGCTATATTTAATTTTTACCTAATTTGTTGATACACACTTTACTCTTATTCTAAAAGAGTATCAATATGTCAGATTGTATTCATTTAGCAAACTCATAAATCATTAGCTACACTCAAGTATCTACGAAGTATAAGATGTATCAAAGTCTAAAATACCTTTGAAGATGTTCAAACAACTTGTTCCTTAAGTTTTGGATTAAAGTGAAATGCATGCCTTTTATGCTTTTGAAATTCTCTTCCATGACCACTGTAACTTATTTTCCCTCAAGTTGCACATTTTAAATGTGATGTTGTCATCCTTCTCTCTTTTCCCTCTCTCCCCTCTTTCTCTTTTTTCATTTTCTTTCTTTCCTTCTCTCTTTCTTCCTCCCTCCCTCCCTCCCTCCCCCTCCCTTCCATCCTTCCTTCCTTCCTTTATTTTCTTTTCTATTCTCTCTTTTCTTTTCTCTCTTCCTCCCTCCTTCCCTTCCTTCCTTCTTTCCTTCTTTTCTTTCTTTCCATTTCTCTCTCCCCCTCCCCTCCCCTCTCTTCTCCTCCCCTCCCCTCCCCTCCCCTCTCCTCTCCTCTTTTCCCCTCTCCTCTTCTTTTCTTTCTTCTTCCTATGTGGCCTGGGCTGGCCTGGAACTCTATGTAGACCAGGCTGGCTTTGAACTCATGTTGATCTTCTTGCCTTAGACTCCCAAGTGCTGGGATGACAGGTATGCACCACTATGCTCAGCTTTTCTGTTTAGAATTCCACGCGTGTTCTCATGACTTAGCTTCTTTACAGTATTATTAAGGTCTTGGATAGTGTTGGAAATAATGTCATGATTGGTTTCAACACATTGTTCCGGCGAACCAAAAACTATTGTGATATAGAATTGGTAACACACGTGTACATATGTATTAGCAAACATACATGGGAATTAGTTTCACATTCTTAATCTTTGTGTCCATCTTCACCAATGGTAGTGTTTTTAATTTAAAATCCTTGTTCATTCTGCTTTCTGTCCTTTGGTTGTACTCTTAATAGTATTCCTCCTAAGACGGAGATATTCCAAGAAGCCTGTCTGCTGTACTATGGATCCAGCTTAAGATGGAGAATAACTAACACTCCCAATGCTCTTACAGTTATTTTGAGATTCATGTTTTATTAGTAGTAGTTATTTTCACCTTTTCTTGTTTTTCTTTTCTTTTTCTATTATTTTCTTTAAAAAATTTTTTCCCCCTTCCAGTACTAGAGAGTTGAACCCAGGGCCTTATATATGCTAGGAAAATGCTCAGCCACTGAGCTGCATGTCCAGGCCCTTTCTGATTTTTTGATTTCGAGATAAAGTTCCACTACATTACACAGGCTGCCCTGCCTCAGTCTCCCAAGTTGCTGGGATTACATGTGTGTGCCTGTGTCTAGCTTTTCTTGATGGAAACATGAAAACATAACTAGAATGAAGTTCTGTCTTCTTGCTGTCTGCTCACATTGTGCTGTATTCCTTAAGCGGTGAAGTTATGTTTTGTTAGTATGTTGTTTTTTTCCCTTTTATGTGGAACATAATTTGTTTTCCTTGACAGTTTACATGACATCCAACATTTTGTAGTAAATATTCTTGCATTTTGTTTGACTTTGATTTTGTGGCGTCTTTTTCATTTTTTTGTTGGTTAAAAGTCTGTCCTTTCAGAGAGGGTCCCATGTGTAGCTTCCTTGGTTTCCTTAGATGTCTCTCCCTTTCTTAATTGAAATTACTTGATGTTTTTACATCAGAATATCAAATTTTGTTTTTTTATCTCAAGATTTTTTTCTTTTTATATCTCTGGTCATACTTCCTTTTATGTATTATTTTCATATTCCACCAGGTTAAAATATGATTTACATGTCTGATCTTTACTTCCCTTTGTCTCCTTTTTAATGGACACCAAATTCTCTTGATAGATTCTAATTAAACATATAATGTATCCTAAAAATTATTTTTAAAAACAAAATCTTAAAAATTATTAGTTATTTCAGCTTTCTGTTTATTTTACCTGCTTGTATTCTTTTCAGTGTCTACTCAAAATATCTGATTGTTACTTTGAATTGTGTTGGAGGTATATAATAACTAATTCTATTTGCATTCATTTCTGTTTTTGGAAAACTTTTTTATTTGGAATTTCTTTAATAAGAAGACAGGCCAGGTATGGTGGTACACCCCTATAATCCCAGCATTCAGGAGATGAGTCAGGAGGATCATGAGTTTGAGGCTTTGTGGGTTACATAGTGAGTTCCTGGCCAACCTGGACTACATAGTAAGACCCTGTTATAACCTCCTGTCCCCTCCCTAGAAAAGAAGACAGTGACACCTTATATCTGTTTTCCACCAGTAACCTTAGTAGTCAGACTTTAAATCATATTTGTAAGTATGAAGGTACATTTTAAAACATAATATAGATTGGAAAATTATTGTATCTTTCCATGTGTTGCATTTTGTTGAGTTGAATAACAGATCTGATACAATGAAGTTACGGTATAATATTTTTATCCCTTTAGATGGACACTTTTGTAAATCCACTTCGCAATTCTATGAGGAATGTTTCAAATGCTGTTAAATCCCTTCCTGATAGCTTGGCAGAAGGAATGACAAAAATGTCAGACAACATGGGCAAAATGTCAGAAAGATTAGGTCAAGACATAAAGCAATCATTTTTCAAGGTAAGAAGACACTTTTAGTTTTGTCAAAATCAAATTATTTTTAAGTCAACTGAGACATATTGTGCTTTTTTCCAAACCCCTCAGACATAAAGTCTATAAAAAATGAAAAAAGGAAAAGAATAAATTCTTATGAGAAACAGATACTTCAAGAATCTAGTCACTTGTTAGTCTCTGCTATGGTAGAGTTTTAAAGTCCATTTAAAACAAATATTTCAAATTAGTAAAGGTAATGTTTTTGTACTGTCTTATTCCATTATGCTGTTTTTATGCTACAGTGCTGTATATTTAATAGCAAATAAGTAAGTGCTATTCACAAATGAGTTATACTAGTATTCATTCAGAGAACTTAATTTCTCCTGATTCACATGACAGAGGCCCACCAGATCAAAGGAAGGAAGTCCTTCACCACAATCAGTCTCTGGGTTCATACATTATTATGCATTTACCTCTGAGTGACAAAAAAGAGTTTCTCAGAAAGGTTTTTCACTGGGCTGGGCATGGTGGCGCATGCCTTTAATCCCAGCGGCTTGGGAGGCAGAGGCAGGAGGATTGCAAGTTCGAGACCAGAGGCAGTCTGCGTAACTTAGCAAGACCCTGCCTCAAAAAGTAAAAAAAAGGGGCTGGGGGCGCAGCTCAGTGGTCCCACACAGCACTTGCAGAGCATGCAGGTGAGAGGCCCTAAGTTCAACCCCCCAGTACCGCAAAAAAAAAAAAAAAAAAGGTTTTCATTATATTAGCAGATAAAGGTAGTGGACCAAGTAGTTTGTTGGATTCCTAATTTACATATTAAAATAATTTTGAGTTTTTAAAAAAGGTTTTAATCAAAGCTGTATTAAAAAAATCTAGACTTATTAGAACTTTTTCCTATTTGTTAGGCTATATTTGAATGGAGGTCAGATATTTATAAACACAGATTTTCCTTAATGTAAAAATATTTCCTAAAAGTGCCTGTGTAAATCATACTTTACTATTAATTCTTACCCTTAACATAGAGAAGGTATTTAGAGTGGGGAGCTATGTTAACACTGAAATAAGTACCAGTACCAATTCTGCTTCCAGCTACTCATAAGACCTTGTGCAAAAAAGAGTCATTGAACTTTTAGTCCAATAACTTCCAGAGTCTAAAACAGGTGATCCTGATGGTCCTTCCTATGCTGAGAAATGATCTTCAGCTAATATTGGTCTTTCTTTCTCCTTAACTTGTCTAACAGTTCATTAAACTTATTCACATACTGAGGCTCGGGTTTAGCTCAATTGGTAGAGTGCTGCTCTGCATGGTCTCAGGCCCTGAATTCCATCCCCAGCACTGCAAAAATGGGAGAAGGACCTGGCAATCACTCTTGGAAAAATCCTGAAAAACAATCAGCCATTGAAAACACTATGAATAGCAAAGAAGCACTGACGTAGTGCCAGGTGTGGCACGGTGTCTGGGAATGTTTCATCCTATTGTACATAAGGTCACTATGAGTCAGACTGGAGTCGAGGCACCTAACAACAACAACAACAACAACAATATTGACATACTATCAAGTACTGTTTATAAGTGGACACCATGGTACACACTCATAATCCCATCCACTTAGGAGGTATAGATAGGAGGATCACAAGTTCAAGTTAGAGGCAGCCTGTACAACTTAGCAAGACCCTGTTTCAAGAAAAAAATGGGGCTCGGTGCAGCTCAGTGGTAGAGCATTTGCCTATCATGAATTCTTTATGGTAAAAGAAAGAAGGTTCAAGTTCTCTTCTTGGTTCTGCTACTATTTGGTGTTCAAGTGATTTAGCCTTTCTTAGTTTAAAATTCTTCTACAAAGTTTGAATTTGACTAAGTAATCTTCCTTCCTGTGCTTGATAGCTTTCTCATCCCTGTGACAAAATACCTGACAGAACAATTTAACACTTAACTGATAACATGGGGATTTAACAGACCTGCACAATGTATTTACATTCACCTTATACATGCTAATTCTGTGCAAGCACTCATCTCTTCAGCACCTTCCTAAAATTAGCCTACTTGACTGGTAGTTGTAGGTGCAATTTTGATTAACTATGTGGTACAGGATACCACAGGGTTTGTATCTCTGAGACGCAATATCATAGGTATGGTAGTTCAAAAAAAATTACCATCCCTCTATTTTTATGTAATACTGTAATTCTTCTACCAGTAACAATGAAAAAATGACATCCAAATGATTTCCTACATCTATGAAGCCCGATGATCCTCAATTTTCAGAGTTTGCGCAACAAATTTTTAATGAATTAAATGAAAAGGATGAAGATGCGAGTGATGAGGAGGAGGAGGATGATGATGATGATGATGATGACCATCAACAGGGAGTTCTCAGGATATAGATACTGATCAAGTAGTAGAAAGGAGCAGTAAGGAAAGAAAGAGTAGAAGATACAGAAGGATGGGAAGGAGAAGCAGAAGAAAGAAAAGTAGAAAGAAGGACAAGGAATAGAAGGTGATGAAGAATCTTCAGCTGCAAAAACTTTGAAAGAAATAGGAAAAAATATTTTTACAGGAAAAATTGACTCAAGTGGTCTAAAAGGGAAAGATCCAGATCCAGAAGAGTTTCCACCATTAATAAGTTGGAAAAAAAAAATGACCATAAGCCAAGGACTATGTAAAAAATTTGCAAGATCCCTCACATGGAAGAGACATTTGACATTGCTTATTTTCTGAGGCCCCCACACGTCTGTCAGTTTGCAGCACTGTGAGGGCTTGCATGTTGCAATGAGGCTGAGAGCTCTGCCACTGTAACCTCAGACATGAGCAAGGATACCCATGGTGGACAGGTTTTCAGCTGAGCTTCCAGACAAAGACACACTAGGGAGTAGGACCTGGCGAGCCACTCCCGAAACAACTAGCCATTGAAAATCCTATGGATAGCAAAGAAACACTGTCAGATATAGTGCCGGAAAATGAGGCCCCCAGGTTGGAAGGCACTCAAAAGACTACTGGGGAAGAGTTGCCTCCTCAAAGTAGAGTCAACCATGATGTTGGAAATGGAGTGAAATCCCAGGGTGCTCAACTTGCTGATGTGGCACTACTCAAAATGAGGAGAAACAACTGTAAGCATCCATTAATAATTGCAACATGGAATGTACGTAGTATGAATCTAGGAAAATTAGAAATCTTTAAAAGAGAAATGGAGCGCATAAACATTGACATTCTAGGCATCAGTGAGCTCAAATGGACTGGCATAGGCCATTTTGAGTCAGACAATCATATGGTCTACTACGCTGGGAATGATAAACTAAAGAGAAATGGGGTTGCATTCATCATCGAAAAAGATATTTCAAGATCTGTCATGAAATACAATGTGGTCAGTGATAGAATAATATCCATACACCTACAAGGAAGGCCGGGCTGGGATTTGGCTCAGTTGGCAGAGTGCTGCGCTGCAGTCTCTGAGGTCCCAAGTTCAATTCCCAGTACCACAGAAATGGGAGAAGGGCCTGGCAATCCACTCCCAAGGCAATCCCGAAGCACTCAGCCATTGAAAACCCTATGAGGGTCGCTATGAGTCGGATACCGACTCGATGGCACTTAACAACAACAACAGCAACAAGGAAGGCCAGTTAATATGACTATTATTCAGATTTATGCACCCACCACTAAGGCCACAAATGAAGAAAGGGAAGACTTCTATCAGCTTCTGCAATCTGAAATAAACATGCAATCAAGACATACTGATAATCACTGGTGACTGGAATGCAAAGGTTGGAAACAAAGAAGAAGGCTCAGTAGTTAGAAAATATGGTCTTGGTGACAGAAACGAAGCTGGAGATCGCATGATAGAATTTTGTCAGACCAATGACCTTTTCATTGCAAATACTTTTTTTCAACATCATAAACGGAGACTATACACATGGACTTCACCAGATGAAAGATACAGGAATCAAATTGACTACATATGTGGAAAGAGACGATGGAAAAGCTCTGTACAAAATGTCAAAACGAGACCAGGTGCTGACTGTGGATCAGACCATCAACTTCTCATATGCAAGTTCAAATTGAAACTGAAGAAAATTAGGACAAGTATACGAGAGCCACGGTATGACCTTGAGTATATCCCACCTGAGTTCAGAGACCACCTCAAAAATAGGTTTAATGCATTAGACACAAATGATAGGAGACCAGAAGAGTTGTGGCATGACAGAAAAGATATCATTCAAGAAGGAAGCAAAAAGTTCTTAAAAAGACAAGAAAAAAAGAAAAGACCAAATTACATGTCAAAAGAGACAGTAGAACTTGCCCTTGAACGTTGACCAGCGAAAGTAAAAGGAAGACGTGTTGAAGTTAAGGAACTAAATAGAAGATTTCAGAAGGCAGCTCAAGAAGACAAAAACAAATATTATAATGATGTGTGCAAGGAGCTGAAGGCAGAAATCCAAAAGGGAAGAACACGCTCTGTGTTTCTCAAGCTTAAGGAAATGAAGAAAAAATTCACGCCTCGAGTGGCAGTAGTGAAAGATTCTACAGGGAAAATATTAAATGATGCAGGAAACATCAAAAGAAGATGGGAAGAATACACAGAGTCATTATACAAGAAAGAATTGGTAGATGACCAACCATTCCAAGAGGTTGCATATGAAGGGGAACCAATGGTGTTGAAAGACGAAGTGGAAGCTGCCTTGAAAGAACTGGCGAAACACAAGGCTCCAGGAATTGATGGGATACCAATAGAGATGTTTCATCAAACAGATGCAGCACTGGAGGTGTTAACATGTTTATGCCAACAGATTTGGAAAACTGCTACTTGGCCAACTGACTGGAAGAGATCCATATTTGTGCTTATTCCCAAAAAAGGGGATCCAACTGAATGTGCAAACTATTGAACAATATCATTAATATCACACACCAGCAAAATTCTACTAAAGATCATTCAGAAGCAACTGCAGCAGTATATAGAGAAGGAATTACCAGAAAATCAAGCGGGATTCAGAAGAGGGCGGGGAACCAGGGACATCATTGCTGATGTCAGGTGGATATTAGCTGAAAGCAGAGAATATCAGAAAGATGTCTATCTATATTTTATTGACTATGCAAAGGCATTTGTGTGGATCATAACAAGTTATGGATAACACTTCAGAAAATGGGAATACCACAACACCTAATTGTGCTCATGAGAAATGTATACATGAACCAGGAGGCAGTTGTTGGAATAGAACAAGGAAACACTGCATGGTTTAAAGTTGAGAAAGGTGTGCATCAGGGCTGTATACTTTCACCCTATCTGTTCAATTTATAATCTGAACAAATAATCCGAGAAGCTGGACTTCATGAGGAAGAACGCAGCATCAAGATTGGAGGAAGACTCATTAACAACCTGCGTTATGCAGATGACACAACTCTGCTTGCTGAAAGTGAAGAGGATTTAAAACATTTACTGATGAAGATCAAAGATCATAGCCTGCAATATGGGTTATGACTAAACATCAACAAAACAAAAATCCTTATGACTGGGTCAGCACGCAACTTCACAATAAATGGAGACAAGATTGAGGTTGTCCAAGATTTTGCTTTGCTTGCCTCTATAATCAACACCCCTGAAAGCTGCAGTCAAGAAATCAAAAGACGCATTGCTCTAGGAAAAGCTTTGGCAAAAGGTCTCTTTAGAGTATTGAAAAGCAAAGATGTCACATTGAAGACGAAGGTGCGTCTGACTCATGCCATTGTATTTTCAGTGGCATCATATGGTTGTGAAAGCTGGACATTGAACAAGAGAGACAGAAAAAGAATTGATGCTTTTGAATTGTGGTGCTGGAGACATCTATTGAATATACCATGGACTGCCAAAAGAACCAACAAATCTGTCCTAGAAGTGCCACCAGAGTGCTCCTTGGAAGCAAGAATGGCCAGACTGTGTCTTACATATTTTGGACATGTAGTCAGGAGAGAACAATCCCTGGAGAAGGACATCATGTTTGGGAGAGTGGCAGGTCAACGCAAAAGAGGAAAACCCTCCACCAGATGGATTGACACAGTGTCTGCAACAATGGGCTTAAACATCAATAAAATGGTTTGCCGGGCACAGAATCGGCAAGTGTTTCCATCTGCTGTACATAGGGTCGCTATGAGTCGGACTCGACTGGACGGCACCTAACAACAACAACAATTTTCTGAGGAAATACAGGAAGAAATTATTCTACAGACAAATGAAAAACTTGAGAAATCTCATGCAAAATATTAAAGACAAGATCAACCAGAAATGAAAAATTTAGACATAATCAAACTTCAAGATTTTATAGGCCTTGTTATATACAACAGTGCTTTATATCAGGAAATGAAGACTTACCTATAATGTTTGCTACAGATGTAATGGGTAGAGATCTTTTTTGTTCCACTAGGTTGCCGAAAAGAATGTTGAATTTGCTTACTTGCCTTGGTTTGGATACTTCTGAAACCAGGCAACAAAGGCATCAAAATGATCTAGTAGAACCTATATTTGGTGTCTTGAAAACTTTGGAAGTTTTCAGTGCAACTATGCATTCAGAGAATACATCACTGTTGATGAAATTCTTGTAGGTAGTCTTGGTCATTGTTTCAGAATACTTATATCTAAGAAAACCTTGGGCTGGGATTTAGCTCAGTGGGTAGAGCGCTGCGCTGCAGTCTCTGAGGTCCCAAGTTCAATTCCCAGCACCACAAAAATGGGAGAAGGGCCTGGCAATCCACTCCCAAGGCAATCCCGAAACAGTCAGCCATTGAAAACCCTATGAGGGTCGCTATGAGTCGGATACCGACTCGATGGCACCTAACAACAACAACAACAACAAGAAAACCTTAAGCACAAGATAAACATTCTGATTTTAGCAGATGCAAAATTTGCCTGCTGTTTCAAAGCTTATTTATATTACAGAAAAGATTCTGATGGTAAATGATTGGATCAGCATCTTCTTCTTTTTTTTTTTTTTTTTTTTTTTTGCGGTACTTGGGGTTGAACCCAGGGCCTCACACTTGCATGCTTTGCAAGTGCTGAACTACTGAGCTGCACCCCCAGCCCTTTATTTATTTATTTATTTTCTTTACCTTTTGAGACAGGTTCTTGCTAAGTTACGCAGACTTCCTCTGGTCTTGAACTTGCGATCCTCCTGCCTCTGCCTCTCAAACCGCTGGGATTACAGGCATGCGCCACCACGCCTGGCCAAGGATCAGCATCTTCTGAGGGTCAGCAAACCTATTCAACCAGTCCTTTGTTTAGCTAAACCAATTTATAATTCATATCACAACACTGGGCTGAGATTTAGTTGAGTTTATAGAGTTCCTTGCTGCACTCTCTGAGTACCCGGTTCAATCCCCAATACTGCACAAACAGGAGAAGAACATGGCACTCTCCAAACAACCAGCCATTGAAAATCCTCTGAGGGTTGCTATGAGTCAGACTCAGTTCAACAGCACCTAAGAACAAGAATAAATCACAGCATTACTGGAGATAATTGGTTTAGCTCAATTGAACTAGTGAATGAGTTGCAAAAGTGAAATCTAATTTATCTAACCACTATGTGACAGAACAAGAAAAAAAATCCCTCTAGAGTTATCAATAAGAATTCAGCCTATAAATTCTTAATTTTATGGGTGTTGTGCTGATATTACACTGCTTTTGCATGTCACCAAAAAATGAAAAACTGTTATAGGAGTACTGTCTGTGCATCAGCATTCCAGTAGTGATGAAGATAGCTGAAATGATAGCTTTATATAATAAAACAAAATTAGGAGTATATGTGGTAGACCAAAAGTGTAAAAATCTATTGGTCACAGACCCTGTAGATAGTCAGTGTCCATTTTTTTTTAGAATAGAAGCTATGGCAGTAATAAATTCTTACATTATTATGAAAGTTTAGATAAAAAATTTTACCGTGATTGGACTTTATGAAGCTATGAGGACAAGAACTAATTCCTCCTAAATTGAAATGAGTATATAATGGAAGAATTCCTATCAAAATACGAACTTTCATCAAGAGTATTTTAGGAACTGAAATGCCTCTGCCATTTCAAGAAAACCAAGCAGAGCCATCAAAAAGAAAATGATGTTACATTTTCACATTGAAATTTGATAGGAAAACATCTACTTCATGTACTAAGTGCAAAAAGCCTATCTGCCTAAAATCTTCCAAAGTACTGTACAGAAACAGTATTTTATATTTTGTCTTTTTTTGTTCTATGACTGAATAAAGTTTCAGTTAAAAATATCAAAAAGTGACTTAACCAAAGTTTTTTTGAATTATTATCAATTTAATTTATTTTAATACAATTTTTGTTTATGAAATGTTAATAAATATATATTTTGAAACCAAAAACAAAATGAGCAAAGTTTAAAACATAAAGCCATTTGCAACCAAAAAAAATAATCTATGCATCCTTAAAAAGGATGTGAGTCTTAATAACCTGATGTCACTGGTAATCTTCCAGTTAGGACAGGCCACCAGTTAAGTGTTAAGGGAGAGAAGATTTAGTTTGTCTCATAGTTTTAGGCATTTCAGTCCATCATAGTGGGATTGGTGTAGCAGAACCCAGCAGCTCATATCATGGTAGCCAGAAACAGAGACAGACATCTCTGAATCAGACATTAGATAACAAGAATGCTAGCCTATGGGATAATGCCACCTTCATTCAGGTTGGGTCTTCCCCACTTTGTTAATTTTCTGGAAAAGCCCTCACAGCACACTCAGAGGTGTGCTTTGCTAATCGAGGTACTTCTCAGTCCAGTCAAGTTGACAATCAAAATTAATCATCACACACTCCAACTAAAAAGCAATTCTTTGTTTAAAGGAGAAAAATAAAAGATCTTTGGGCAGTGAAATAAATCCTCTTATATGTTTGGTTTCAAATTCTAGATTGTTAAACTTTGCTTATATATTGTACAGAAAATCAGTACCAATGCTAATACTCCTTTTGGCTTAAAGTTACACTATGTTCTTTCAAGCCTGCAGCGGTAGCCCTGTGGCATCCTGTGGCATCTGATCCCGTCAGATCTCGAAAGCTAAGCAGGGTCGGGCCTGGTTAGTACCTGGATGGGAGACCACCTGGGAACACCAGAAGCTGTAGGCTTGGGAGAAGGACCTGGCAACCCCCTCCTAAAAATCAATCTGCCATTGAAAACCCTATGAACAGCAGAGAAGCACTGACAATAGTGTTTCCCCTGTTGTACATAAGGTCTCTATGAGTCGGATATCAACTCAACAGCACCTAACAACAACAACAATGTTCTTTCAGTCTGCAACTATGCCACCCTGGCATCTGATCCTATCTGATCTTGGAAGCTAAGCAGGGTCAGGCCTAGTTAGTCCTTAGATGGGAGACCACTTGGGAATACTGGGAACTGTAGGATTGGGAGAAGGATCTGGCAGCCCACTCCTGAAAAAATCAGCCATTGAAAACTATAAATAGCAGAGAAGCCACTGACAATAGTGCTGACCATGGCACAAAGTTGTGTAGTGTTTCATTCTCTTGTACGTAGGGTTGCTATGAGTTGGACCCAACTCAACAGCACCAACACCCTACAGCAACAACAACAGTGTTCTTTGAAAGTCTGCTATAGTGTTATTTATTTATTTATTTACTTACTTATTTACTTATTTATTGTTAGGTGCCTCCTCTAATTACAAAGACCGATTCAGATCCCGAACATTGTCGAGTCTCCGCTCAACTTGATGATAATGTGAGTAAATATAATAGTTGTGATTCAAATCATACTTGGCAGATCTTTTTAATAAATGTAATATGTATGTGTGTCATTCATGTATACATATTATGTTAAGCTTGAAAAATTCTTAGAAACTGAGCATGCCTATATAATCAGCACTTTAATTAAAAAACAGAAAATTGCCCATCTTTAGAAAGCCCCTCATGGTCTCTTAGCAACTGTGGAGTAAATCCTCCTTTAAGTCTGACTTTTTTTGCTCAGCATTGTGATAGTCTTCCATATTGTTTTGTGTGATTATAGTTTCTTCATTCTTGTGGCTTTGTAGTCTTTCATTACATAAATTTGGCCCAATGTATTCATTGTATTATGTATGGAACTGCTGTGAACCTTCTACTACATGTCTTATTTAAAAGCATAAGTACACATTTTTCTGGGGTCTATACCTAAGAATGAAATATCTCCATCAGAGGATATACATAAATTCAGTTTTACTTACACACACGCACACAAGTGTGTGTATATATGGCATACTTTCTATTCTCTTTGTTGCCTTTATTTATGTGTCTGTGCATATAGAAGGGTCACAAAGAGGTTGTCCTATGATTTTCTTTAAAAATATTTTTGGTTTACAATGCCAACATTTAGATTGGCACTTTATCTGTGATTGGAATGATATGTGGGTCCAGTTGACTGAAGCATCATTTTTTAAACTTCTTTATTAGTAATTTTTAATGTACAACTTAATGGATCTCATTATGATATTTCCATACATGCATTTCATTGTACATTGCTCACGTTAACTCCACCTTTAACCTGTCATGACCCTCTACCCCATCCCCTTACTCCAGACCAATGATCTCCTTTCTACTTACATCTTTTTTGTGAGTGTATCTATATATGTACATCCCAATTTTGCCATAAGAGCAACATATATGATATGTTCTTTTTCTACCATTACCTTTTCTTCTTGTCTTCTCTCCATTTTCTGAAAAGACTGCCTTTTCCCCATTGTGCTGTACTTCTCTCTTATCGTAGATTAGGTTATCAAATATGTTTGAATCTGTTTCTGGGTTCTCTTATATTAGGCAGATTTATTTTAAAGCTATAATTATGTCCTTCTAGTATCTTATCAAATTTGTTTATAATAAACTGTCAAAATAATTTTTTTTGCTTTTTCAGGATGATTTTAGAATGCCTTAGGAGTTTTGCTTGTATAATATTCATAACATCATACCATTTGCTCTGTGATTTTTATATTTTATTATAAATGTCTTGAGATACCAATTTTTGTAAATATACTTTGTCAGAGAATTGAGCAGTATTTATTCTCCCTCTACCCTCTGACTGATTTAAGCTGTAAGCTCCCAATTTGTGGAGTGGAAAGTGCACTTAAGAAAATATTCCCAGCATGATAATAAAAAGGAATAACTTGTGCGTTTTTCCCTCACAACTGAAATTACAACATTGATGAGGAAGTAACTGGAAAGAATATCTCAGTGAAAAATTTATAAAAAATATTAGCAATTATATGTAGTCCTCAATTTGTAATTGTTTTCTAGTTTGTTCATAATTTTTTGCATCAGTATATTTCAGGGAGCTTCCCTTACTTTTTACCTCATTGATTAAATACCCCTATAATAAACATATAGTAATTTTAAGTTGTTGAAAGCTAAAAGAAATTTTAATAATTTAGTAAAATATTTTGTAATGTTAATTTAGTTGTGTGGTGGATGAGATTTCAGCTTCCTTTTCTTGAATATATCTCAACACGTACAACTCACTAATGAAGAAAAACACATTCTATATTTTATTCTTTTAAATACAAAAATATTAAGAATATTTTATTCATATGAACAAGACAAATCAGAAAATTAAGCAAAGTGTCTAGCATTTCCTTCATCAAATTAGTACAGCTTCTGCTAAAAGGAGAGCTAAATAATCTTTTTCTAAGACTATCATGAGCCCACTTTGAACAGGTTTTTTTTTAACTACAACTATAATTTTCCATCATTGTAGGATTGTAAAATTCTACATTTTGTAAAAAGGAGTATAAGAAATATTTTTTCTAAATTAAATATGTCCAATTTTGGAGATATAATGTAACTTGTTCTCTGGCTTATTGAAATAGTGCCTATTCTGTAAAAGTAGCCATTCATAGTAAAGAGCTAACTCCAATAAATTTATTCTGATTTCTTATTCTGATTTTGTCAGGTGGATGACAATATTCCACTTAGAGTAATGCTGCTTCTAATGGATGAAGTATTCGACCTAAAAGAGAGAAATCAGTGGCTGCGAAGGAATATCAAAAACCTACTGCAACAGCTTATTAGAGCTACATATGGTGATACTATTAATAGGTACCCTTTTTTTCCCCTTTAGAATCTGATCTTACTTAGCTTTTAAACTTTTACTTCAGGAAGTGATTGCTTGACCTTTGTGGGAGAACTCTGGGCCTTTTAAGGTGATCATTAGAGCAGTCTTTTGCTCTTAGAGACAATTTATAATCAAATTAAGCACTTTCTCCATGAAATCTGTGTCTACTTTATTCACCTTCTAAAATTTTAAGCTCATTCATTTAAATTTCTTTTTCAGAAAAATAGTTGACCATGTTGATTGGATGACCTCACCTGAACAAGTAGCCGACTCAGTGAAACGTTTCAGGTATATCTTAAGACACAGTCCCTTCTTTCAGGTAGTACAGAGTTTAGCATTGTTATAACTAATTAACTTATACTGCTTTTGTTTTCTTTCCTGGCCATAAAGTTGTTTTTGGTCATCTTTGATGAGCAAAGGCTTATAAGAATTTTAATAAACATTTGTTTTGTACACTTGTTGATCTCTTTTTTTAAAAAATTAGAATAAGAAAAGTATAAAAAAAGTTTAAGATGATAGGCTACATTATATCATAGCATTATGTCTTTAAGTTAACTGAAATATTAGCTTAGAAATAGCATGGTCTAGCGAGGGACCATGGCACATGCCTGTAATCCCAGTAAATCAGGAGGCAGAGGCAGGAGGATCACAGGTTCTAAGCCAGAGGCAGCGTGTGTAACTTAGCAAGACCCTGACTCAAGAAAAAAAAGTAAAGAAGGAATTGGAGGTGCAGGTCAGTGGTGGAACACTTGCAAAGTATTCATGAGGCCCTGGATTCAGGCCTCCAGTACTGTAAAACAGAGAGAGAGAAGGGAAGGAGGGAGGTACCGAGGGAGAGCGAGGGAGAAAGAGAAAGAAAAAGAGAAAGAGAAAGAGAAATAGTATGGTTGCATAATCGGGTACCTAATTTGGGATATTAGTGTTTCTCCGTTGTATTTAGTAACCTTGTTTAAGCGAGTTCTTTTTAGAAAAATGTGTACTTCTCTGATCATGGTCTAATTTTTACTTACATATTTGAACCTTTGAAGATAATACAAAGTAAGTGGCATTGATACACTAATTCATATGTTCAGACTGCAAAAATGTATTGAGCCCTCCTTTGTGCCTAGCACTCTGCCAGTCACAGAAGAATGAGAGATAAGATGCAGTTCCTCTAGGAAAACACAGATATTAGATAAATAAATTTCTTTTGTAAAAGTGAAAATAATCAGTGCATAAAAATTTATGGCTTCCTATGCTTTGAAGGTAAGGAAAGGAAGCAAGAAGAGAACTATCAATGTTGAGCCCTATATATTTGGCACTGAACACAATACCTCTCTATATGCTTTCTAATTTTACCCTATTTTATGAGATAGGTGGTTTTGTCTCTTTTTTTTAATAAGGAAATTGAAGATTAGAGAAGAAAAGTAGTTTGCCCAAAGATTCATGATGAAAAGGGAGGAATCTGTTTTTCCTACTCTGAAGCTAAGTGTCTTCCTCTATACCATGCTGTTTCTAAAGTTAGACTACTTGCCCTGGCATGCTCATTTTACATCAGTATAGGTGAATGATTTTCTTCTAAGGAAGTGATTCCTAGACTTAGCTGTATATTGGAATCACCTGGAGAGCTTTAACAATGCCTGGATCTCTTCTGTAGAGATGGCTATCTTGGTTAATCTGGTGGAAGACCTGGACAATTAAGACTTTTTAAAGCTCCCAGGTGTTCCTGATGCAAGGTTAAGTAAGAATGATTGCTATAGGGCAGTGGTCCCCAACCTTTTTGGCCCCAGAGACCAGTGTCATGGAAGATAGTTTTTCCACATACTGAGGTTGAGTAGGGGAGATGTTTTCAGGATGATTCAAGCAATGAGGAGCAGCAATCAACACAGATGAAGCTTCACTGGTTCATCTGTTGGTCACTTCCTACTGCATGGCCCAATTCCTAACAGGTCCTCAACCTAGACTTGGGGACTCCTACTCTAGGGAGTCTCTGTCCTTCAGACCACCTCCATCCAGATAGAAATAGAGATATTGCATTCAGTCCTTACTTTGGACCAAACATTAAGGAACAGGAATCAAGCACACTGAAAGTCAAGGAAAATGGATTGTCCTGTGTATGAAATGACCACTGTACTCAGTCCAGGTATAAGTTGTGGGCATGGAATTTAGTTTTTCATTGGCTTATTTAAAAGGGGAGTGAAGTGGCACAACTGAGGGAGAGTAGTTGTTAAACTCTAAGGTTTTATCAAGTTCATGATATTTGGGTGAGGTGTTCAGTCAGCAGATGCTCACTTTTGTATTTAAATGGCTGTGATATGTTCGTTTTTATATTCGATTTTGTTGTATTTGTTAGTATTTATGAACTACTGAAGAACATAATTTACATATTATTTTTCTTGTGTGTATCCTCTTACACCTAAAATTGAATATGACACTTAGTTGATATTTGTTGAATGTCATTATACCTATAAAAATTTAGAAATATTTGTCTTTCTGTTTACATTTATGTTTTCTATAGGAATTTGGAATAATTTTGTCAACTTTTATCATTAGAAAATGAAAATATTTACAAAATTTATTTAATCATCTTAAACAGGGATGCATTTTGGCCAAATGGCATTTTAGCAGAGACTGTTCCATGTAGAGATAAAGCTATTCGAATGAGAACAAGAATTGCAGGAAAAACTAAATTACTTGCAATTATGCCAGGTAAGTTACCATGTTTGGTTAAAATCTTATTTATTTGTAGTTCTTCTGAATTTTTGGTACTGGTCATGCTAGTGTAGCTGCTTTTATTTATAATGATTACCACCGACGGCACCTAACAACAACAACATGATGGCTTCCTATATGCCAGGTACTATTGTAAGCATTTTCATATATTCTTAAATAATTTTTTTAACCCTCCTATGAAATCAGTCACTATTAACACCACAGCTTTGTGTGTGAGTAAACAGAAGGTCAAAGTAACCTTCCCAAGATTTATGGCTACTAGGTAACAGGATTCTGACTCATCTTTGAGTGATTGAAAACTTGTACTTTTGACCACTTTACTCTGCTTCCTTGAAACATTTGGAGAATTAAATTATTAAAAAAAAATATGACAGATGAATAGACTAATAAAAGAATATGGAGTATAAACTTCTTAGGAAGCATGCTCTACTTAAGAGAACAGTAGCCCATTTACATAGAAACAACAGATTGGTCCATAATTAATCTTTATTAATTAAAACATAATCCCATAAAAGCATACATAGTAGTATTTTGTTGGTCTGATTTCAGTTACTTGTTTAGGATACATCTATATCACTAACCAAATTTTACTTTCTTGCTACTGTCTTCACTTGGTAAGAGAGGCTGTATTGTAAGAGTGGTTTGTGTGGCCAGGATAATGGTGGTCTCTTCTTTTGTCTCTTCTTTTTCGTGTATATATTTAAAAATGCATACATATCTTTTCTCTGTATTTTAATTATGGGTCTAGAGAATGGATAAGACATATTTATAAGTTTTTTAAATATACAATTATAATTTTATTTCTTATAAAATTATATTTTCATCATAAAATTTTAGTTTTCTGTCGGTTAAATTAGAAAAATGCCACATAATTGTAAATTCTTCCCTATACTCTGTTGCATTTGGTAATGTAAAGCAAAGAAATAACATTTTAGAAAAATAAAAAGAGATAACTTAGTATATTTTTTCATGTACTAGTATAATAAACCAGATTGTAGTGTAGATTGAGTTCAGTTATGCATCTACAAGAAATCTTAATTCCCTTGGTAAACATTTATTGAAAGTATACTGTGCTGGGCACGGTGGCGCACACCTGTAATTCCAGTGGCTTGGGAGGCAGAGGTAGGAGGATCGCAAGTTGGAGACCAGAGGCAGTCTGTGTAATTTAGCGAGACCCTGTCTCAAAAAATAAAAAATGGGCTGCGGTGCAGCTCAGTGGTCCAGCACTTGCAGAGCATGCAAGCGCAAGGCTCTGGGTCCAACCCCCAGTACCGGAGGAAAAAAATAAAACAGTATATGATTTTGTATCATAATCCCTTGCCTGTTTTTTAGTAAATTCATAGCATATTTGCTCAGCTGCCTACTCCTAGTTAGATACAGATCTTCTGGAAGTTTAATCTTTCTTTCTAAAGCAGCAAAATAATGATTATGCTATTAGGGCCGTGATCGTGAATAATTCCAGGATAAATATGTGTGGTGATCCAATACTCCAATATCTATAGTATTTTTGTGTTGTCTATTGGTAAATTCCAAACTCGCTTGCCCTGAAAGTCGTAGCACCTTTACTTTTCCATTCTTTTTTTGACTGTTTCTTATAGGAATTCTAAAATTCAGCCAAACTTGCCCACCCTTATTTCTTGAACATGCTTGCTACTTTGGCATTTATGCTAATTTATATTCATTTGTGTTCTTTCCACAAAGGCTGATCCTTCATCTCTTTGTACCTATCAATATCTTGCCCTAATAGGAAAATCTATTACAGTTGTCATTTCTGTGAGGGGAAACTTTCCTTATTATCTCACTGTAAACATCTTTATAATTTTAATATTCTTATGGCACTGTGTTACTAGGCTGCAAGATTTTTGAGATAATTGATTTTTTTTTTGCTGTATTCCAATAAAATGTTATTCACAATCAAGTTTGTTTCTTTGTAGCATTTCTCATTGTTCATTAATCATAGTAAGAATGTTTGTGTAGTGTTCTAGAGTTTACCAATCACTTTTCACACTATCTTAGTAAAGTTTTATAAATCCTTGCAGCTATAATGTTATTAGAAGTCCTCACTTAATAGATAGGGAAACACAATCAGAGTAAGTATCATATGGATATGAAGGGGTAAGATTCTGGCTATAATTTGGAGTCTCTCTGCATGGATTCTAACTCTTTCTCCTGTGCCATATTGTTTCCCAACATCTATTGTCTAAATGGATTGTATGGGAGAAGGATGTGGCAGTCCACTCTCAAAAATGATCCCTAAGTGACTTGGAGGGGGTGCAGAGGCAGGAGGATCACGAATTTGAGACCAGAGGCAGTCTGCGTAATTTAGCAAGACCCTACCTCAAAAAGTGAAAAACTGGATTGGGGCTGTAGCTCAGTGGTACAGCACTTGCAAAGCATGCAAGCACGAGGCCCTGGGTTCAACCACCAGTACTTGAGGGGAGAGGGGGAAACATCCCGAAAGAAACAGACATTGAAAACCCTATAAGGGTTGGTGTGAGTCAGACCCGACTGGATGGCACCTAACAAACAAGTGGATGGTAGATGCATGTATGCAGACATGCATAAATCTTGCATCTCTGTTATAACACATAACTGAAACTCATTAGCTGGTGCTAGTTGTTTATCAGTTACTCTGCTATGTATTTTACATAGTTTCAGATCATAGTTTAAGAGTATGTTTGCTTACTTTGAGTAATGAATCATGTATATTTTTCCCCTCTTGATTTAGATGAACTGAAGCACATTATTGGAGCTGAGACAACACGGAAAGGTATTCTTCGTGTTTTTGAAATGTTTCAGCATAACCAGTTAAATAGAAGAATGGTTTATGTCTTCTTGGAAGGCTTTTTAGAAACTTTATTTCCACAGTATAAATTCCGTGAACTTTTCAACAGACTTCATTCACGATCAAAGCAGATGAAGAAATATAAACAGAAACTTCCAACTACTCAAGCGCCTTCTTTACAGAAAAGGTGACACTCCAATCTATGAAGCTAGTGTTCATTTTGTCCAAGACTTATGGTTTGGACAAATCTTCTGGGGCTTAATTCATATACTGTTGTGTCTGCACCAGTCTTTTAGTGTCTCAAAGTAGATTATTAATACATCCATGAGACTCTGGTTCTTCTCATTCTCCTCTCTAATCCAGCCACTACCAAGAGAGATTTCTGTGTCTTAAATGATTTGGTGCATTATTTGCAACATTGAGAGGATACTGCCCCCATCTCAAGCAAGAATGGAGTTGGTCTCTTCCATTTCAAACTATTCAGCATTCTCCAGCAATGATAAAGTGCCAGAGTGTATATATGAGAGCTAAGGAAGCACAAAACAATGGTTCACAGATAAATTGACTAATTTGTTTCATATTTGGAGACTGTGCAATGTATGATTTGGAGAGAGATGTTTTACCTAATGGTTTTGTAGGTCTGTGTCAGCATCTTAATGTTGTGTGGACTAGCCAGGTGAATGATCTTTGGAACAGATGTTTCAGATCTGGGAAAAGTGACAGAATGTCCTTAAATAGTCCCCAGTTTTGTGATATAAAGTAAGACAGTATAAAATAAAACCAATCAAAAACAGAATTTGCTTAGATTTATTATTCATTGGTATAAAATTTTTTAATTGATTCTTATGTACTTTAAGAGCTCTATTTTGCTCTTATGGTACTCAGTTTCTAAGTTTTCTTTTGGCACTCTGTGCAAAATGAAGCATGTGGTAGCTGTCATTTAAGTTTCAAAATGAACAGATTACTGATTATACAGAAGGTGAATAATTTGTTGGAAGAACTGCCAAATACATTCTGTCCTTCTAAAAATATGGAAATTAAAAGAAAACAATACTCTATTGAAAGTTACCATATGATAATTTTAAATTGTGTGATCTAGACATGCCTTAGGTAACTACAAAAATAGCAGATCAGAGGATTAATGAGCTTATTAGTCATATGTAAACAAGAATTCTTAAGTCTATTATGTGTACATATATAAAAATAAATAATGAAAACAGAACTGTACTATTTTTTAAAATAGGCTTTTATTTATATTTCACATAATGTAAAATTCTAAATAAAGCTAGTATGCAAAACCCCTTGGTGTATACATTTAAATCCCTAAAATAATTTTATATCAACAAAACAAAATATCTTTTCCACTTTTGAAGTCTCTGCCTTTCCTAGTTTTCTGTCCATTCTGTCCATCTTAAAAACCTTCACATCCCTTGTATGCAGGATTTCTACATAGTTTTAAGTACTTCCATTGACTAAGGGTTTGGATGTATGAGCTTTTTTGTTTGAAAACTATTTAACACTAAAACCTTAAAATCGTGAAGCTATTTATCAGACCACTGAGCCAGTATCCTGGTATTAAAAGAATGTTTGGGATAAAGGGACAGAGTATTGGTATCCCAGTTCTTTGGGAGCTTTAAGATTGGAACAAGATGTTAGTGTCTTGTTTTCACTTAGATCTTACTTACAAAATGAAGCCTATTAACAGAATAAAGCCTTCTTTCAAAACTTTATAATAATCATATTTATTAATAATGCTGTTGTGCATACTTGTAGTATGCGTATGTTCAGTAGGTGTTGCATGTCTTCAGAATTACATAAATGAAATCCCTTTCATTGCAACTTGCAAGTGAGAAAAGGTTCTAGAGGTTCTGATGGAAGAAATATTTATTTTACTCAGTGTATTTCCCTGCCCCAGCCCCTTCCTGTGCCCTGGGCTTTAAAAGAAGAATATGTGAAATATCTTTACAGGAAGCATCAGCATGGCCCTAAGTGCAATGATTTTCACATATACTCTGCCCATTTCAAGTATATTTTTGACATGAATAAATATAAGTGTATGTATACAGAAAACCTAGTATGTACATGTGAAAAAACATTTCTCTATAACGAAAGGAAAACTGGCCATCAACCAGGGAAAGAAAGGTCATGTAAGATTGCAAATTTTCCTAGTAGAGCCCTGCAAGATAACTGCACTCATACCAAAAACTATTTGAGTAATTTTTGTTTAAAGAGTTTATATTTCAAAAGCAGAAATGTCAAATGGTAGTCTATATTAACAGTGGTGCATCTTCTCTATGCACTTCTGTGTTGTACATCAGAGAGCGAGCCATGGTCGTGCTAAAATTAGAGATAACTTTTTGAATGACTTGGTCAAGCTGTGTGTAAAATATTTAACCCATAAGTCAAGTACAGTGTACTATGTTTAATATTACATTTAATGCATTTATTGCATATATGGATATATACATGGAGAGGCTTTATGTTTTCTGATATTTGATTTTTGAATGTTTTTAAGTCAATGGTGCCTTTAGGCAAGAACCTTCAAAAATAATCTTTTTTTGGGTTTTTTGATTTTTCATGTAACATGTAAACTACTTAGAAACCATCATAGTTTATTCACTTTAAAAATTGATTGTATGATTTAAATATAGCACTTAGATGAGCATTCCCTATAATTAGGATGTTCCAAATAGTTGCTGAAAACAATTGTGCCACTGACTAATGGATGCACTTGGTTAGCCTTAATTTTTTTATATTAAAAAAAATAAACATTTAAAACTCTTGAATATCTCAGTTTGCTCATCTTAAGTTTGTGCTGCTGGTGTTTGGAAAAAATTAAACAGTTAAGTGCTACCAGAAAGTGTACCAATTTTTAAAAAATTAAGAACAATATAAATTTCATGATTTAAAATTTTAATTTTGTGCAATATTTTCATTTAATGCATGTGTATTTTAGTACCTGTAAAATAAATGAATTTTTAATGTTTTGAGATATAGTTTAAACTGTCTTCTTAACTCAACAACTTACATTCCGTTGTTGCTGCATCCTCTTATTTAAGGACTTGTTTTAAAAGTCTTTTTGTCACTCCTTGTAAAGTTCTTTTATTAGTAGTAAATTTTGCTTATAGGAGCATGGCTCCTGTATTACAAGGGAAAAATATAAAGAGCACATTTAGGATTATAATTGTTAAAAGATACCTTGTGCATATCATTGTACAATAAATGTCAACTGTGTGCCTAACTGTCCTATCAATACTTTCCTTCTTTAACAAAGAAGAAACAATCAGAATGTCAGTTATTTTTATTAACTAAAAGGAAGATTAAAAAATTATTTGGTTTGTGTTATGTTCTGTCCATTAGAAAATACTAATAAAGTATTAACAAACATTTTTGTTGAATTTATTTAGTAATACATTTTTGTTACTTAAAAAAATGCTTGTTCAGTAGTCTTATTTTTAGGATTGGTGTGTATTTTATTTTCATTTTAGAAACTGAGTAATTCATGTTCCAGGATGATAAATGAGGTATTGAGTAAACTACCCAAATTTATTTTTTCCTTTTATGGGACAAATAATTTACTATGACAATATTCATATTTCCCTATCACATAAAATTACATAGTAATTTCCTCACAGAATGATCTTGAATTAGTAATTCAACAATTTTTAATTTGTTGTCATTTTAAATTCATATTTTCGGCTAACATTTTAGACACTTTTCAGTTCTCAAAAGCAGTAGATTCAGCACTCAGCAATGTATCTGCCTGGTTGATCAGAATATTTGTAGCTTTCTTGGAACCATATCCACAGACTTCTCAGACACCAAATATGATAACTGCTACATCCCCAGTGTCTGGCATAATATTTCTTAGAATGGTACTGTAAAATATTAGTTTCTTTAAGATGTTCCTGGGTGAAAAGTTTTATACTTTTATACATAATTTATGAAGAACTACCTACGGTACTATCCAAAACACAAAAATGTTCCTTCACAATTCAAATGATTATATCAAAAGCTCTGAGAAATTCTTTGAGAAGTCTGTTTAACTTTACTCACCTAATTTCTCAAACTTAGTTAACCACCGAATCTTTTGACATCAACACCTTGAGGGTTCTCAATAAATTTGGAAAATCTTGAGTAGGAGAAGAAAAAGGGCTATAGCGTCTTTAGTTAGGAAGTGTAAGCTGGACTTATAAATTAATGGATTTGGTACATAAAGGATTTTTATTTAGCCTACTATTCCATGGAACATTCCTCTTTGGGAGGAAAAAAGGAGAATATGGAAAGTTAACAGCTGATTATATAGCAGATATTAGAGTAGAACTTGGCTTTGTAAATACCAGGACAATGAATTCAGTGAGAGATGATAGAATGCATAAGAGCGATAGGTACTTGTCAAGGATTTTGCTAATATGATCAAGAGAATAGTAACTAGAAAATGCAAGAGGAAGAAAGCAATATGAAGCTCAGTTAATACAATGTGCTGGACATTGATTATATATATATATATATATATATATATACACACACACACACACACACATATATATACACACACACATACATACACATTGTTAGGTGCCATCAAGTTGGTATCTGACTCATAGCGACCCTCTGTACAACAGGGGAAACACTATTGTCGGTGCTTCTCTGCTGTTCATAGGGTTTTCAATGGCAGATTAATT
>VMDO01001417.1:98187-209969 GCA_007922755.1 Pedetes capensis
TATATATATATATATATTTGATTTTGGAAAATTTGCAGCAGCTGAGAATGAAAATTGTACTTACTCGTGTTTACCAATGCCATGTAGGAGAAATGTATTAAATGTGGTATTTTAAGATGGTAACAACTTTTTACATATCAAGAGTGGAATGAAACAGTAGGACTGTGTTGGAAGTGCCCCAGATTTCCCCTACTGATTCACTAGAAGGGCTCACAGAACTCAGCATAGTCATACAGCAGAGATTTACTGGAGAACAAAATCAAAAGGAAAAAGGTGCAACGATGAAGTATGGGTGTAACGAAGCTCAAGCTTTTAACCCTTCTCCCAATGAAGTCACACAAGATGCGCTTAATTCCCCCCTAGTAGAGCTGGGACAACATGTGAGAAATGTTCATAACCAGGAAAACTTATTTAAGACTTTGTGCCTATGTCTTTTATTTGAAGGCAGGTCTTGGCTCCCTCTGCCTGGCACTAACCAAAACTCCACATTCAAAAGGAAAACGTGTTCAGTATGAACGGTATTTTTTATACAGTTTAGGCTTAGTGAGCTACCTTTACCAGCTGGCGAACTGGTGGAAACACTCCTACAATTTAAGTTCTCAGACATCTGAGAATAAAGGTCAATCTGGTCATCAGGCCTTCTTTCACACAGCTACTAAAGCAACTTTGCCTATGAAATGCCTCACTGGCATCAGGAACACCTGGCCTCCAGGGATGAAACTCAGAGAACCCCACACCCTCATAGGTTTTCTGGGTCTTAGACAAGTCTGGTTCTGGTTTTGATTAGTGCATAGCTGCTTTATTTCTTGATTGGTGAAAGCAATGTTGGGAAGTTGATGTTTGTGGTCTGATTCTGTCAAGCAACTATGTCTGTCTTGTTTATCTTGTTATTAGGTGCAGTCGAGTCGTGTCCGACTCATAGTGACCCTTATAAGGTTTTCAATGGTTAATTGTTTTCAGGATTGCCTTGAGAGTGGATTGCCACGTCCTCCCATTTTTGCGGTGCTGGGAATTGAACTCGGGACCCCAGATACTGCAGAGCTGCGCTCTACCAACTGAGCCAAATCCCAGCCCTCGTTTGTCTTAAGGAGTCTGAAATATAATATAATGGCATTTCAGTCAGGCCAGCAACTGGTTTCACCTGTATGATTAAGAAGTTGCTTGTATTGCAATCTGTACTAGTTTCTTCTGCCAGTGGTGGAATCTTCCGTGTTTGTCTTATTTACATAGTACTATGCACTTGTTGTTAGGTGCCCTCGAATTGGTGTCCAACTCAAAGCGACCCTACATACAACAGGCAAAACACTATTGTTACTGCTTCTCTGCTATTCATAGGGTTTTCAATGGCTGATTATTTTTTGGGAGTGAATTGCCAAGTTCTCCCAAGCCTACAGCACCTGCTGTACCCAGGTGTCGCCCATCCAAGTACTAACCAGGCCTGACCTTAGCTTCTGAGATCTGATGGGATCAGACGTCACAGTGGTACAGCTGCAGGCACTGTACACTTACTGATGTTAAAATGCAGTTTAAAAAGTTTTTGTGCTTACTAGGAAGAAAGCGGAGCTGGGGTTTAGTTCAGTTGGTAGAGCACTGCTCTGCACTTTCCAAAGACCCAGGTGCGATCCCCAGCACTGCAAAAATGGGAGAAGGATGTGGCAGTCCACTCCCAGGAGGGGAAAAAAAAAAAAAAAAAAAATCCCGAAGCAGCCATTGAAAACCCTACGAGGGTGGCTATGAGTTGAGCTCAAGGCACCGAACAACAACAGGAAGAAAGCAACAACCAGCAATGTTTTGTTTCTCCTACAAGAAATGGGTAAGTTTTGTTCTTTACTTTTTGATTCATGGGTAAAACTGTGAAAGCAGTGCCACTAGTGTGTGTGTGTGTGTGTGTGTGTGTGTGTGTAAATGAAAAAAAGGCCTTGTCACTGTAAAAAGTAATTAGACTTTTACAAATGTTTATAATTGTATTCCCTGCATTTGTGGTTGCCTTTCATGTACTTTATTTTCTCTCAACCACTTGAAAATTAATTAGGCGTAGAGATTGGTCATTCATATGCACTAGAGATAATTCAAAAACATAGATTAACCATCAAATAGAGAATGCATGCAGAGATTTAAGAAAAAATTAATTTCACATGGTTTAAGATTACAGCCTTGTGACATGGATTTTCCTTGGTTTTTGTAACAATTATATTAGTGAGAATGTACGTGTGACAGAATGAGAGGACAGATTGGGAAGGATTACTTCCAGTTTCTCTGGAGCTTTGCAACTTCACAGGCAACCTGAAGGATGTTCAGTAGCCTAATTCTTCTTTTTTTCTAAAAGAAAAATGTCTTGTGAACAAGATAAACTACCAATGTGGCAAAAAGCAATTATTTTAAACAAAGCATACATAGGAAGAAACCCATCACTAAATTCCTTCAGCTTTCTCTAGGTGACCCAAGACTTGGATAAAAGTCTTTCATTGCCTGAGAATGAAATACTTTATTATAAATGTGTTGATAAACTTGCACATTTTGCTTATTTCAGTGATAAGTTAATAAATTAGACTTTAAAGTTTCTTAAATATTATGGAAACTATTTTGATTGACATAATCAGACTAAGTAGGACTTTAAAGAGAGTCAATTTTTGAAAGGTAAAAGAAAACCGTTAGGGTGGTAAGTTTGTGGAGCAAGTATTTTGGCAAACTCAAAACACCTGGTATAGAAGGTGGATGAAAAAGTCAGGATTTAAGATAATTGTCTTGATTGCTAGTTTAGGAGAAACAGTATGTTATCATATTTTCAAATAATCACAAGAAGAATGCTAACATTGCAAGTATTTTTAAATAAAAATATAAAGTTATATTCAGAAAAGTTAAGTGTAGAAAAAGGTTAAGTACATTATTAAACAAGGTGAATACTTAGATGAATTAGATAGGTTTGATGATGTTGATTTAAAACCAGCACATTTTTGCACCTTGTGAAAAAACAGTATTCTTCATTTTCTAATTTAAGCAAAATATTTTATGTTAGGTTATCAGATTAAAAACAAAAGTTTTTTTTTTCCAGTACTGAGAGGTTGAACCCAGAGCCTTGTGTATACTATGCTAGTGTTCTATCACTGAACTGCATTCTCAACTCCTGTTTTAAAATTTTTAATTTTGAGACAAGATCTTGCTGAGTTGTGCAGGCTGACCCTGGCATGAGCCTCCTGCCTCAGCCTCCCAAGTAACTGGGATTACAAGTGTGCATCATGGCTCCTGGCAGGAGTTTGTTTGTATTAGCATTCATCTGTACTATTTCAATGCTTTTCATTTCTTTTTGCAGGTCTTAAGTTTCTGTCTGGTGATATACTTTTGCCAGAAAAATTTTAACCTTTGTTGTAGTACATATATGCTGCCATTGACTGTCAGTTTTTGTTGTCTACAAAAACTTTTATTTCACCTTCATTCTTGAGCATAGACTTTGCGAGCTGTGAGAGTCAAGACCACCAGACCTCCAGTGCAGCAGAACATCTGTTAGTTATTGCTGTAGCTTTAAGAGCAGAGCTGTACCATCAGGGAGCCTACAGCATTCTATGCTTCAGGCTTTGAGCTAGCACTTGTCAGAGGCTGCTTCCTGGTTGCCCCTCACTTGGGGAGCAACCCAATAAACTTTCTCTCTCCTGTTTCCCTCAGAAGGTCTCCTGAGGTCCTTCTTTGGTGCCTCCAGCCAACACACCAACCCGGTCCCATGGGTCCCTGTTACCCACTCGGTGTCAGGACAAGACTTTGACCTCAGCTGGGCCTGAGCTGAAGCCTGACAATGAACATAAGAGAAAAAAGAATAAGACATCATCAATGGAACTAATATATGGGAAATAGAATCCCAGAGGTTAAGAAGACAAAAGAAATGTACAATGTATTTTTTTTCATAAAAGCACTGAAACTCAACTATGAGCAGGATGAAAACACCTGTGCATACATGCACAGAAACCAGGGTCAAACTACACCCAACAATCAAACTAACCCCAAGATATAGAAAATAATCTTGATGACAGCTCATAATTTAAAAAGAAACATGCAATACAAAGAAATAAGAAACTACAGCAGACTTCTCATCCCAAACCATGCTAGGCAGGCACTGAAGTGGCATATTAAAAAAAAAAATCAGTAACAGTACATTTTTAGATTTGCAGAATAATTGAGAGATAGTAGATAGAATTCTATATGCCTAGCAAGTCCTCTTTCCTTATTTTCTACCCATGCATACAGTTTTTTCTTGTAAGCAGCCTGTATCAGTGTGGCACCTTTGTTACAATTATTTATTATAATACACTTATTGTATTTATGAATGCAATTATAATTTTCCATTATTCCATTGTTAGTGACTATAGTCCATTGTGTTAAATTAAGGAAGGTTTATTCTTTATATTGTATAGTTTTATGGCTTTGAACATATACCTAATGACATACACACCATTTTAGTTTCATAGAGAATAGTTTTGCCACCCTAAAAATCTCATGTTTTACATATTTATCCTTTCCATTCCTCCTCCCAAATCTCTGGTAATTTCCAAGTATGGAGTGGCATACTTAAAGTACTGGGGAAAGAACATATAGTTGATAGCAAAGGTCAGTCCATCAGGCTAGTCTGAGGTACCTTATTCATGGAGTGCTTTTAAAAATCCCCAACAGTTCATGAGAGAGATTTTGATTGATTTATCCAGTCAGTATCCAATTTAGAGTATTCCTGTTGGGGTGGAGATTTTAGGGTAGACCTGCTTAAAAGTCAACTTTCTGTCAGGAGCCATGTATTGGCTATGACAATGCTTTCTGGTATAGAGCAGAGATATTTACAGTCCATTCCCTCAGCAGGACATCACAGGCAAGGAGATTTCTGATTGAGAAATGTCATAGGTATGGCCAGCATCCCAAGTTGGATGGACTCCTGTCCAATACAGGTTATAAAGGAGGCCAATAGGAAAAGCAAAATCATCCTGTGGGAGAGGGAAATCAAAATAATAATCCTCAAACTCATGTTTTAAAACACAGAAATACTGTGTAGAAGCTCTGGGTACCCATATGAGCTCATAGCAGATGTTGTTAGGTACCTTCGAGTCGAGTCCGACTCAGTGACCCTCCTAGGGTTTTCAATGGCTGATTGTTTCAGGATTGTTTCAGGAGTGCAATTGCCACATCCTTCTCCCATTTTTGCAGTGCTGGGGATCTAACCCTGGTCCTCAGAAAGTGCACAGCAACACTGTTCCAACTGAGCTAACACCCAACCCTCATAGCAGATTTGTTGTTTTCAGGTGCTGTCAAGTCAGTATCCAACTCATAGCGGCCCTACATATAACAGGGGAAATACTATTGTCAGTGCTTCTCTGCTGTTCAGAGGGTTTTCATGAGTGGATTGATTTTTGGGAGTGGTTTGCTGGGTCCATCTCCCAAGCCTACAGCACCTGGTGTTCCCAGGCAGTCTCCCATCCAAGTACTAACCAGGCCCAATCCTGCTTAGCTTCTGAGATCTGCCGGGATCAGGTGCCACAGCACTACAGTTGCAGGCCTCGTAGAAGATAGTTACATTAATTTCCCTAGAACGTATTTGAGGTAGAATTAGGAGAGAGTTACTTTTGAGGAGTTTAATGAAAGTTTAAATGGTATCTATCATCATATAGTTAATAATATACTGAGAATTAAACACCAGGCGTGGGTTCCTATTACAACAGTATCACACATTCACCTAATCTACGTTTGATTGAAGTTGGTACAGAGAAAACAGTGTTTAAGGAATTACTAATTAATCCCCTCTGCTGAAGGGTAATTGTGGGGAAAGGTAATATGTTATTAGTTGTAAGACCCTGAACCTTCCTAACTACTTCTGTTTGTAATTGACTTGAGCTATTTCACAGAGAGAGGCAACAGGCAGTGAGGGAAGCAAGAAGAAAAGCGATGTTGGATTAAGATTCTCCTGGTTAGAACAGCAATTTTGTAACCCCTTGACTACATATCCCTGGTCACTGACAAAATCATCTCAGGCAGGGGCTACCCTCAGCTGTGCTTATTCTAGAAATCAGATGCTTTGGGGCTTGTTTGGACATATAGAGAAGCTGAAAGAACCATCTTGAAGAGACAGTGTCTTAAGCAACAGAGTGTCAGGAATAGAAGCTTGGTGAAATAACATTGCCCCATTGATCTGAAAGGAACAATAATACAGAGAGCAATATCCCAGAGAGGGGCTTTTCCAAAATTTCTGCAGAAACTTAGAGGCACAAGGTGACTATTTGGGACCCTTGTAGCCAAGAGTATAACCCAGAGACCGAACCAGAATGAATTCTCCTGCCTTCAGCAGAACATATTGGGTGCACCAGGTGTTTGGTGGGTCAGAGCATGTCTTGTGAACCACTGGCAAGCACAACCCTGGTGGATACAAAGCTCCGTAGGTCTCAGAGCTCTTTTTGTGCATGTTCCTATTATTTGGGGAGTTATTTTCCTATTACTCTAAGTCATTTGTTTTACTTTTGAGACTTTTTACGTGTTTGGAGTTAAGCTTCCTAAATGATGTCTGCTCGTTCTTTTGCATAGTCATTTATGTTTCTTGAATTATTGTTGACCTTAAAAACTACTTTAGGGGATCTATCCATTTTCTCATCATTCTGACAAAACAGCTGGCATCAACAACTTAAGGGAGGGAAGGTTTATTTTACCTCATGGTTTCAGAGAGTTGAGTGCATGATGCTTGGTGCCACATGCTTAGGTAGAACATCATGGTAGCAGGAGTGTGTGGTGGAGGAGCTTTTTCAAAATTGACAGGAAGCAGAAAGAGGGAGATTGGAAGGGGCCAGAGACAAGATGCCCACCTGGGACCTGACCCCTATGACCCATTTATTGCAACTAGGGCCTACCTCATAAAGTTTCTACATCCTCCCAAAATTGTACCACCAGCTGGAGACCTAGACTTTAACAATGAGCCTGTGGGTCATATTCATACTATAACAAGGAATTTTCTTATGTAAGTAAAATACCATCAAATTAGTAAGTGGTAAAAATATTTCTGTTCCTTCAGTCCATCTGCCAGCTAGTACTTAGAGGCCACCCTCTGGTCTTGGTGCACAGTGAAGGGCACAGTGATAGAGCTTTCAATTTATGGAGTCATTTTCTTTCTGTTGTGCAGTCATGGAGGTAAGCTTGTTAAAAACTTGTAAAAAAATTATAGGGTACTTTTGCATTATATCTTCTAACTCTGAAGTACAGAGTGGCCTTCAGAGTCTGATCCAAAAGGCTACTCTTTGCCTTGTGCTTTTCCTGAATAATAGTAACCCCAGCTAATATTTAGTGAACACTTGGCATTTGAAATGCTGGGCATGTTTCATCTCACGTGATCCTTAAAACAGGAACCATGAGGTGAGTATTCTTAGAATTATCTCCATTCTATAGCTACAGAGACTTCATTATAGGGGCAGAACACATAGGCTGTGCAAGGGGACATAGTTGAGACTTGGTCCAGCCAGAATTCCAAGTAGTTCTCAGTTGCTCTGTAATCCTGCCTCCAGATAGTACAGAAAATTCCACTAGGTCGAAAGCCAAGCTTGCAAGCAAAAAGACTGGATTATGGATCACAGTGGGAAAAAACAGCCAGAACAGTAAAATCCATGGCCCATGATATATAAGCATATGTGGTTGGTTGGTTCATAAGTCCAGGAGTCCTCAGAACATGACACTGTAGAGGGGACAACACTGTTAATGCTTCCTATTGGTTACCTGACCTGTTTCTGTGAAGTGGCAGGCATGGACTCTGACTGTTTCCTTTTCTTATCAATTCTTACTCCCATCCAATGATTTGGAAAGAAATTCAGGCAACTTCCAATATTTACCAGGGATGAAACCATCGATTCACATCTATGAAGATTATACATTTGGAATTCAAATTTCTAGAAGAACAAGATATTCCAAGTTGTTTTATCTTAGTGTTGCATTTAACCTAGTAGCAGAAGGCCTGTGTAAGTTTCTTTGGACTTGGACGCATCTCGAGGACTGACGGAGCAGGCAGGCTACAGCTGCACCTGCATGAGGGAGAGGACATTTTGTGCCCCAAAAGAAGGAAGAGGGCTTAGGAATGGTAGGACAGCAAAGGCAGGGTGGGATGTCGGACACTCACTTAGATGATCCTCAAAGTCTATTTCTGCTTTGAGTCTGAAGGTGAAGCCTGTAATGAAAGATAGGTCAAGCATGAATCATCCCGGGATGACAAGAGCATGAGCTGTCGGGAACTTGGATGCCAGCACCAAGAGATATTCCCTTTGACATGGAGTTCAGGAGTTTGCAACCTAGGCATAGAAATGTGATAAGGGCCTCATCAGCCACACTGGTATATTCCAGAGGCAGTCATCAGCACAACGCAGCAAGCCGGTGAGGAGAAGGCAGTTATGACATAATAATGCCTCAGTAAAGTCAACATCAGCAATTCTGAGACCGAAATTTCCTCCTCTGGACGGGTTTATAATGTTTATTATCTCCCCTCCATCTATCTCCCCCCCCACACACACACATACACACAGTGTGGGATAGTTGCACTTGAGATTGCCAGGGAACAGAGTCTGCTACTCTCCTGGAAAATCTTTCTGCAGCAGTTGCTATTTCTTTTTCTTTTTAGGATATCAAAAGAGCAAAGGGCATGAAATGTGCCCTAATGCAGCTGAGCTGCCAATTATACACAAAGAAATGAAACTCTGGTGGAGCTGTGGACAAACACCCTTTGGCACCTGTTTTTGTCATCTTCTTTTGTTTTTCTTGCCACTGCATTTTACAAATCCTAATTAAATTTGCATCTGGCCCAGGGTCCTCCCAGCTGTCCAGACCTAGATAGCACACATACATATCATTACCATCGTCATCATCATCATCATCATCACTATATACCAAACAATAGAAATTTTGCTAACTTTATATAAACTTCTGATTTTATAATGTTTAAGACATAGAGAAGTTAAAGGGGAGGTGCTATTTCCTAAAAGCACAAAGTAAGTTCCAATGGGGAGGAAATAACTCTCTTACTGTGCCTTGCTTTTTTAGGGAAGATATGTTTAGAAAGCCTGCAGCTGTAGCCCTGTGGCATCTGATCCTGTCAGATCTCCGAAGCTAAGCAGGGTCAGGCCTGGTTAGTACCTGGATGGGAGACCGCCTGGGAACACCAGAAGCTGTAGGCTGGGAGAAGGACCTGGCAACCCCCTCCCAAAAATCAATCTGCCATTGAAAACCCTATGAACAGCAGAGAAGCACTGACAATAGTGTTTCTCCTGTTGTACAGAGGGTCGCTATGAGTCGGATACCGACTCGACGGCACCTAACAACAACAACAACAACAACAACAACAACAACATGTTTAGAAATGTAGCATCAGGGGCAAGCCTAGGTGTCAGTAAGTGTTAGGAGCTGCTTTGAAAGCTGCCTGTTAAATAAGCCTGCCAGGGGATTCCACTACAAGGAGATACAGGCAATGTTTTAAGAAAATATTGCTAAGTTTCCTCTAGGTAGATAACATCAAACTGTAAGTATAATGCCATAGAGAGATTGGTCAAGTTCAAGTTCCTTAAAAGTTAAGCCATAGATTAGCTACAATAAACATTATAAACCAGTCCAGAGGAGGAAATTTCGGTCTCAGAATTGCTGATGTTGACTTTATTGGGGCATTATTATGTCATAACTGCCTTCTAAATGTATTGCTAATTTGTGTTTTACATCCTGATTTATATGGTAGATCCTTGAGGTCAGGGAACTTGATTTCCAGTTTGACCCCTGAGTCTAGTACATGTTCTCTTAAAACATTCTTTTAATACAGTTTTGAGACATTTAAAAATGGGAAAAATTTGTATGCCTGTTTCAAGACTTTTAAAGAACATATATCTTGCCTTTTTGGGTTTGTGTGTGTGCAGTGCTAGGAATTGAACCCTTAGTGTCACACAAGCTAAGCAAGTGCTGTACACTGAGCTACATCTCCAGTCCTCAAGACTCCTTGCTCCCCTAAAGGCTAAGATTGGTGATGGTATAAGAGAAAGAGCACAAGTGTTGTGATCAGTCAAATCCCAGCTCATCCAATACTACACTGGACAATATTGAGAAAGTTTCTGAATTTCTCTGAAAATCAGTTGCTTCTTTTATCATATTGGAGGGCTGATACTTAGTGCCTACCATGTTTCCAGTGAATAGAGCTAATGTTTAAAAAGAGAGGATGTCATGCAGCAAGTACTCATCAAATGACACGATTTGAGGAATGCTGACCTTTCTAGGGGATTCTCTTCTGGTTATCTGATGCCCCCTCCTGGACAATCCAGAAACTTGATTAAGCAAGGGTCAGCATCACATGCTTGAAAGAAAAGATCATGTGGTATCCAGAGGCAGTATGTTAAGAAGAATCTAAAATTGAAGCCAGAGTCAGAGCCCTGAAGAGGAAAATCCAGCAGAGTGGAAGAAGGAGAGGAATCCAAAGAAACTAGATACGGGCATAAAGCAAAGATGGAGGAATTTTCTCAATAATACTACCAATTATTGCAAGTACTGTCTGCTGATATTTATGGAACTAGAATTGACATACATTTTCTCAGTTGATATTCACCAAAATTCTATAGTACACAGGAGCACATCCCTGGTTAGGCAACATTTCCTAAAATAGGACACTAAAATCTCAAGGAACCAAAGAAAAAATAAATAGATTGGACTTCAAAAAATGAAAAATTTCAGTGATGTGTTTCAAAGAGCACTACCAAGTAAGTAAAAAGACAGTTTACAGAGAGAAAATATTTGCAACCATATAACAACAACACAACAACAAATCTGACAAGAGACTGTATCCAGAATGTGTGAAGAACTCTTGGAATTCAACAATAAAAGAACAGACTACAAAATTAAAACACATGCAAAGGATCTGAATAGAAATTACTCCAGAAAGATCACAAATAGCTAGAAGTATGTGAAAAGATGTTCAACAACATTAGGGAAATGTAAATCCAAACCACAATGAGATATTCATATTCACTGGTATGACTTTCATAAAAGATAATAACACAGATATAGAAAAATACAAGGAAGATGGGTATATCCAATGGTGCTTTAGAAGATGGCTAGTCCCTCAAAACATTACATAGACAATTACCATTCTGTTGTTATTAGATGGCATCAACTCAGGTCCAACTCATTGCAACCCTATGTACAACAGACAGAAATACTAGCTGATTCTGTGACAGGCCCACGATCTTTTTTATGTTTAAGCCCATTGTGTTATCCACTGTGCCAATCCATCTAGTTGAGGGTCTTCCTTTTTTCGTTGACCTGCCATTCTCCCAAACATGATGTCCTTCTCCCAGGACTGGTCCCTCCTGACTACAGGTCCAAAGTACATCAGACAGAGTCTAGCCATCCTAGTTTCCAAGGACACTCTGGTTGCACTTCTTCTAGGATAGATCTGTTGGTTCTTTTGGCAGTCCATGGTATACTCAATATTCATTCCTAGCACCATAATTCAAAGGCATTGATTCTTCTGTCTCCCTTATTCACTGTCCAGCTTCCCCAAGCATATGATGCAATTGAAAATATCATGGCATGAGTTGGGGGCACCTTTTTCTTCAGTGTGACATTGTTACTTTTTAACACTCTAAAGAGGTCTTTTGCAACACCTTTTCCCAATGCGCCTGCAGCCATAGCCCTGTGGCATCTGATCCCATCAGATCTCCGAAGCTAAGCAGGGTCAGGCCTGGTTAGTACCTGGATGGGAGACCGCCTGGGAACACCAGAAGCTGTAGGCTTGGGAGAAGGACCTGGCAACCCCATCCCAAAAATCAATCTGCCATTGAAAACCCTATGAACAGCAGAGAAGCACTGACAATAGTGTTTCCCCTGTTGTACAGAGGGTTGCTATGAGTCGGATACCGACTCGATGGCACCTAACTTTCCCAATGCAATGCATTTTTTGATTTCTTGAATGCTGAATCCATCAATGTTGACTGTAGAATGAAGTAAAGAAAAATTTTGGACAAACTCAGTCTTTTCTCCATTTATCATGAAGCTGCATACTGACCCAGTTGGAAAGATTTTTGTTTCGTTTATGTTGAGGTGCAGTCTATACTGAAGGCTGTGTTCTTTGATCTTCATCAGTAAATGTTTCAAATCTTCTTCACTTTCAGCAAGCACAGTTATGTCATCTGCACAACACGTGTTGCTGATGAGTTTTCCTCCATTCCAGATGCCACATTCTTCATAAAGTCCAGCTTTTTGGATTATTTACTCAGCATAGAGATTGAAGAGGTACAGTGAAAGGGTACAGCCCTAACTTTAAGCCAATGTTTCCTTTTTCTATTCAAATGACTGCTTCCTGGTCCATGTATAGATTCTTCATAAGCACAATTAATCTCTGATATTCCCATTCTTCATAATGTTTTCCATAATTTATTGTGATGCACACAGTCAAATGCTTTGTCATTATCAATAAAGCTTAGATAGACTTCTTTCTGGTATTCTCTGATTTTGGCTAATATCTCTCTGATATCAGCAGTGATGTCTCAGTTTCTATGCCATCATCTGAACCCAGCTTGATTATCAGACAGTTTTCTTATGTACTGGTGCAGTTGCCTTTGAATGATCTTTAGCAAAATTTTGCGTGCATATGGTATTAATGATATAGTTTAATAGTTTCCACATTGAGTTGGATCCACTTTTTCGGGAATAAGTACAAATATGGATTTCTTCCAGTCAGATGGCCAGATAGCTGTTTTCCAAATATCTTGGCATAAATAAGTGAGCACCCCAGTGCTACATCTGTTTGTTGAAACATCTTTATTGATAGTCCACCAATTCATGGAGACTTGTGTTTCACCAGTTCCTCAAAGCAGCTTCCACTTCTTCCTTTAATACCATTGGCTCATGATCATATGCAACCTCTTGAAATTGTTGATCATCCATTAATTCCTTTTGGTATAATGATTCTATGTATTTTTCCATCTTCTTTTGATGTTTCCTGCACCTTTTAATATTTTCCCTGTAAAATCCTTCACTATTGCCATTCAAGTCTTGAATTTTTTCTTCAATACCTTAAGCTTGAGAAAAACAGAGCATGTTCTTACCTTTTGGTTTTCTATCTCCAGCTCTTTGCACATATCATTATATTATTTGGTTTTGTGTTCTTGAGCTACCCTTTGAAATATTCTGTTTAGTTTTTTATTTTTTAACTTTGTCATATCTTCTTTTCACTTTAGCTACTTGATGTCCAAGGGCAAGCCTCAGAGTTTCTTTTGACATGTAATTTGGTCTTTCCTTTTTTTTTCTTCCTGTCTTTTTAATAAACTTTTGCTTTCCTTATGAATGATGTCTTTGATGTCATGACACAACTTGTCTGGTCTTCTATCATTGGTGTCTACTCCATCAAACCTGTTCTTCAGGTGGTCCCTGAACTCAGATGGGATATACTCAACACCATACCTGGGCTCTTATACACTAGTCCTAATTTTCTTCAGTTTCAGTTTGAAAAGGCATATGAGCAGTTGATGATCTGGTCCACAATCGGCACCTGGTCTTGTCCTGACTTTTGATATTGAGGTTTTACATAATCTCTTTCCATTAATGTAATCAATTTGGTTCCTGTATGTTCTATCTGGTGACTTCTCTGTGGATGGTCACCAATTATGTTTGTGAAAAAAAGTATTTGCAATGCAAAGGTCATTGGTCTGACAAAACTCTATCATGTGCTCTCTAGCATTATTTCTGTCATCAAAGCCATATTTTCCATGATGACTGGGGAATAGTTGCCTCCTCAGAGTCTACCTAAATGAAGGGAATGGAGTAAAGACCCGAGGACCTACCTCCATTTGCTGATGTGACTTGAGTCAAAATGAGAAGAAACAACTGTAAACACCCATTAATAAATGGAATCTTGAATGAATGTAGTACATATATAGGAAAATTAGAAACCATCAAAAGTGAAATGGAGTGCATAAACATAAACATCCTAGGCATTGGTGAGCAAAAATGGACTGGCATGGGCAATTTTGAATCAAATAATCATATGGTTTAGTATGCTGAGAATGAGAGATTAAAGAGAAGGGGGGTTTCTTTCATCATCAAAATAGAATCTCAAGATCTGTCCTGAAGTACAATGCTGTCATTGATAGAATAATATCCATATGCCTACAATGAAGCCAGTTAATATGACTATTATTCAAATTTATGCATCCACCACTAAGGCTACAAATGAAGACAGCTCTTGCAATGTGAAATAGATTGAGAATTCAATCAGGATGTACTGATAATTACTGGTGACTGGAATGCAAAATTTGGAAGCATTTACTTCAAGATCCAGCAATTCTACTCCTAGGTCTGTACTCAAGAGAAATAGAAATATGTCCACATAAAACTTTGTGCATGAGTATTCATAGGAGAAGTACTTATGATAGCTCAAAGATAGAAACAACACAAATGCCCATCCATTGATAAGTAGATAAATGAAATGTAGTATATTCAGACAACGGAATATTATTCAGCAATGTGAAAAGTAAAGTATTCATACAGTTTCAGTATTGATAAATCTTGAAAACATGCTAAGTGAAAGAAGATAGTCACAAAAGGCCACATAATAAACAATTCCATTTATACAAAATCTCCCAAATAAGGAAATCTATAGAGGTACAAATTAAATTAACATTTGCCAAGGGGGAAGAAAAGGAGCTGGGAAGTCCCTACTAATAGGTATGAACTTCCTTCCAGGAATGATGAAAATATTATATAATTAGTGGTTACAGAATTAAAATACTAATGGATGGATGGATTAGAATTAGAATTCTGTGAATATACTAAAGAAAACACTGACCTGTATTCTTTAAAAATGTGCAATTTATGGTATGTGAGCCATATCTTAAAAAAGCTATTAAAATGAAAAATTTAAATATCTTATGAAGTAAGTATTGCTTCTACTTAATAGATGCACTACTTGAGGCTTGCTGAAGGCCACATAGGCTTGTGATGATGACAAGAATCAAAAGCGATCTGTCGATTTCAAAGCCTGGATTCTTGGCCATAACATTCAAATATTATTTGGTCATCCTGAGCCAGAGAGAAAAACTGAAATAATTTTAACAAGTGATCTTAGACCTGCTGGGGGCTTCTAAAAACTATTTTCCTAGTCTGCCATTTCTCTAGGGAGTAATCTCAGAATGCTGACGTATTCACTGATTGCTAAGACTTTGATGAAGCAATCTGATACATGGGGCACAAAGCTGTTCCACTGCTGAGGACATTTACTGAGATATATTGAGTCCAGATGTCCTGAAACTTTGGTGCATTTTGGCATTAATGGATGATCTTGTTGAAAATGTAAACAGGTTCCATTCCAGAAGACCCATAGCCTGATTATTTTTGTTAGCTGGGTAGGATAAGAGCACAGAATCTGGAGACAGCTAGGAGATTTCTATTAAGTAAGGAGCTCCAGAGAAAGTTGTTCTACTGGCCCCCTCCCAGAGGAGCTCTTAGAGAGCAATGGGCTGCCATGTGCAAGAAGTTGAACTCTAGCCGTTGTCTGCAGAGCTCATGAAGGCCTGCTTTAAGTCCACACCCACTCTCATGGTCCAAGGAGCAGTACTTTCATTTCAGGGAACCCAATATATATTTTGACTATATTCACCAAAATAATTTTTCTTTCATGGAAGCAATTCAGATAATCAAGAAAAATACGAAATTTTAAACTCAATTCACCTCAAATCTTCTACCAGAGCAAACTATTATTTTGTACTTTCATGAATACACCCAAATATGATGATAATTTAGAGCCTACACATTTGAAGAGATAGTCTTAGACAATTTTGCATAAATGGGAGGACAACAATGCATGATATCTTGTAATATTGGTACAATATCTTTGGGAACTCCTTGGTTCATATTTAAAGAAAAAAAACTTTGCTTCTCTATAGTTTCATTACAGTCACTATTTTATATGAAGTATAAAGGCCACTCCCTTCTTAAAGTACATATCCCAAATCAACACATCACAAAGCTTTCATTGATGTTTATGTCATTATCCCCTTTTCTCTGTGTACTGCAAGATGATTTTAACAAAGGTTAACAGTTATTTTCTACCTTAAATTTTTATCAGAAACTATTAAGGTCAAGAAAGTCTTTGCTTTCTAGAGGCATGGATGTACACAGGTACATAGAAATAAAAATTGTGGGGTCTGAGAGTTGATAAAATTTTAAGTTAGGTTTTTTTATATGTAGAGGACACAATATCGGCTTTTGTCACTGAATTTCCTTGAGATTCTAAAATTCAACTGGGTCAACATTCAATGTACAATCTATTCCATAAACCTCATTATATTTTGTAATAAATATACACTCAAAACATGCCCAGTAAATGTTTGCTGTTTAGAAGTTTTCAAAGCCAAGCTTTGTGTCTCAGTCATTATTTTTCCTATCTTCAGGGTATTTTTTGGAGGCTCTCCTATTTTTCTGCTGGGTATTCCTATAGGAGACTGAAATTCTTGATTCTGAAAGCAAAATAATTCTGGAGTAAGGAACTTTTTTGAAAACATGTTTTGGTTTGAAATATGTCCTAAAAATATTAGTCATTTCTCAAGAGAAATGCTTAACTTTATCTGAAAAAGTAACAAGAGAGCAATTTTTTTGTTCACTATTATTTTGTTCACTATTATTTTGTCCAAGCCTTGTTTTCCTCCTCTTATAACTGCTTTTGCCTATTGTGTGTTTTAATCCATATTCTTTTTTAGAGATGTATTCTTCCCTCTAGAAAATATTAAAATTCTTTTGGGATGTCCATAAATAGTCAAAAATTATTTTTAATTCCAAGGGACTTTGCACATAATATAACTTGTCTGCTTGTTACCACATTTTCCCCTGTAACTGGAGAGCTTGACAAAGGTGAGAATTAAACTTTCTGGAAAAAATGGATGTAAATATCAATCACACATTAAAACCCTTTCTCACTGTGTTCCCTGGAGGACTGCACTGGCTCTCAAGCCCTGCATGCAGAATTGATATTTTTGCTGAGCCTGGTGGTAATGTCTAGGGGTTGGGTTGAGAGGTAGACGCAGCAGTTCTTAAGTTTTAAATGGTTTATATGATGAATTCATCTATTTTATCATATGCTTTTAGCAATTATAACCAATTATCACATGCAGGTAGTGACAAAGCAAAGAAACCAAAAAGAAAAATCATTGAAAAATTAAAGTGCAAATTGACATTAAATGTGTTGAGCATGCCCTAGTTTCCAGCCAAAGAGTAGTGTCAAATGTACCTAAGAGTACATTCTCAGATTGGCACATAATTATGGAAACCATAATTGAATAGAAACTCCTCCTTATGCAGTAGGAATTCTAAGTTTTCCTTTGAATGTTACACCTCTGTGCCACCAAATCTTGGCTTGATCATCCTCCACACAGATGTGAATATTGGATTGAGTTGGCAGCTCAAATAAGGATATTCCAGGTTTATGGTTGCCCCCTTATTTACAGAGAGATTGTTATTTTTCAGGAAGGCATCAGGCTGAGTTTACAGGAGCTTCAGGGACAGGCAAAGACATCTGCACAGGCCCCTGAATTGTACTGAGAAGGAGCACCCAAGCCTTATTCATATTGCTCCACTGGGCATTTCACTTCCTTTCTGAGAATATGGCTAACACAGTTAATTGGCTTTAGGAAATGTGTCCTGAGAAGATCAGAAAATGTTTGGAAATAGATTGAGGAGGCTGAAACCAATGGGATTCTCAACTTTCCACTTCTGTGTGCTGGAATATCAGTAGTATCTCGGCTGCAGAAGCCTAAGGAGGAGTACTCAGAGATTTTGGAGAAGATAAAGGCTGAAGCCTGAGAAGCACTCTGTCTCTGCAGGAGATGCCTCTGGAAGCAAATGCCACTAGATATTAACTATTCTCATGCTCTTATTTAGATTTATTGAAATGGAGGATCTTTCAGAGACCACCTAATAGATTAACATTTTCAGTTTCAAAAATGTAGTTTAATTAAGTATTGTCGAAAATGTAACTATTCTGTTTGGGTAATGAAAGGTAAATGAAAAAAAGGAAAACCTTCAACAAGATGGACTGACACAGTGTCTGCAACGATGGGCTTAAACATTTAAAAAGATCATGCACCTGGCACAAAATTGGAATTTTCCTTCTGTTGTACATAGGGTCACTATGAGTTGGACCTGACTTGATGGCACCTAACAACAAGGAAATTACTATTGTTGTTGTTGTTGTTAGGTGCCACTGAGTCGGTATCCGACTCATAGAGACCCTCTGTATAACAGGGGAAACACTATTGTCAGTGCTTCCTTGCTGTTCATAGGGTTTTCAATGGCAGATTGATTTTGGGAGGGGGTTGCCAGGTCCTTCTCCCAAGCCTACAGCTTCTGGTGTTCCCAGGCGGTCTCCCATCCAGGTACTAACCAGGCCCGACCCTGCTTAGCTTCCGAGATCTGACGGGATTGGATGCCACAGGGCTATGGCTGCAGGCACTATTGTTGTTAGGTGCCATCAAGTTGGGTCCAACTCATTGCAACCCTCAAAGGGTTTTTATTGGCTGATTGTTTTGGGATTGTTTCCAGTGTGGATTACTATGTCTTTGCCCCATTTTTGTGGTGCTGGAAATCGAACCTGGGTCCTCAGAGAGTGCAGATCAGTGCTTTATCAAATGAGCTAAATCTCAGCCCCAACAATATCCTAAGACTTTGATTTTTTCAAATATTTTATATGAAGTTCCTATTTCATGAATGTCTCTTCTTCTCCATGTTCAAAATTGAGCTATGAAGCCAAGCATCCATTTCATCATACCCCTCAGTTTTTGGACTCATTTAGTAGTTTTGTTTTCATATAGGAATAAAGTGTTTCTGTGTCTGATTATTTCTATGAATAGACAGAAATTGTTATTTGGAGGTAAATTATTTCTAGCAAAAATTTGGAGCATCAGTGTAGTGGATACAAAGAATCCATTTAGTCTAAATTTTATTGGAGAAAACATTATCTTTGCTAATCCCTATTATTTGGAAATGAAGTGTTGATTCTTTTTTTAAAATTTGGATCTCCTGATATATTATTGATTGTGGTGTTTGGACTAAAAAAATGTGTAAGATAAGGCAAAAAGATGTGTTGTTTGGATTTCAGTCAAATGCACGCTAATTGTGAAACAGCATTAAAAAATAACTGCAGAGGCACTGTTAAAGCCTTAAATAAGAGAAGCTGGCAAGAATAGGCATGCTCACGTGAACTGATATGAGCTTCAGGTGTGGAAAATTTGAAACTTAATTAGCTTTTACCTTGACTCCAACTTTATCTCTCATATGATAGGAGGTATTTATATTAAACAAACAACACTACAGCAAATTTTAGTCTTTATTATTTCTCATCAATAGTCATGTGAAAATGGAAATGTAATTAATGTGCAGAAGAAGTGGTGATTGATATACTTACAAATTTGTCATCTGAATTTAGAAAAGATTCATAGGCTCTAGGACGCATAGTGCCTTGTGTTGATGAAATCTGTCATTATCAACCTAATTCAGATTCACATGTAATGAGTAAAGGAAAATAATATTGCCAGGGTGCAGGTTCTAAATCCAAAGATAATTTCAAAGGTCATAGACTTTTCTTAGAATGGGAGTTGGGTGCTATCAGGATTCTGAGAGAAATTTTAGTGACCATACATATCACATAGTATCACAAAAGGTATGGTATAGCTTAACAATAGAGAGTACTTCAGCAAGGCTGGGGGGTATTATGGAATAAAGTGGCCTCTTTGGGGTCAACACCCAAACAGATATAACTTTGGTTCCCAGGTTGTCCCTTAAATTATTTGATATTGTTACCAGAGTCCCAGAGCAGAGTCCAACTCTGGTGGTCCCAACTGACTATATTTGGCCACTCATCTCCAAAGAAAAACAGAAAGAAAAGTCAATGACGAAATAAGAAAAGGAACTTTAATTTCTGTGTGGCCACTCTGGAAAGACAGCTTCACAGGATGTCTGTCTATCAGACCTTGACCCTGGAATTTATGGTAAACTGAGGGAAAGAACAAATCAGAAGAGAAAAAACAGACAAAATAGAGTCAGGTTTATAACTGGATCCCCTCTCAATCTGCATAAGCCTTAAATATAAAGCTGACACATACATCTCGAATATAGTACAACATTTTCAACTTGGGGACAATTTAAGGGTTAAGGCTGAAATCTAAGAGGATGATTGGAAATACATGATATACATTTAAAATATCAGGGTTATTTCAGACTAGCTTCTGCAGAAAACTGTCATTGCTGTTATGTGCTGTGAAGTTGGGTCTGACTCTTGGCGACTCTCATAGGGTTTTCAATGGTTGATTGATTCCAGATTGCTTTGGGAGTGGATTGACACGTCTTTCTCCCATTTTTGCAGTGGTGAGGATCAAACTCTGGGCCTCAGAGAGTGCAGAGCAGCTCTACCAACTAAGCTAAGCCTCAGCTCCTCTGCAGAACATAGAGCCAACAAAACTTTATGTTTGAATAGATTATTAGGATGTGCAATACCAGGGAAGTAGAAGTGAGTGAAATAGAAATGGCTCTGAGAAGGAGGGAGGACAGGTTCAAGAAAATGCATTATGGAGCTGGGTAGGCTCTCATGTTGAGTACAAATGATTGCTCTGTCTCACACCACCATTTTCTGAGAAGCCATGTGAACCACCAAATTTTAGTTTTTCTGAGGAAAGAAAAGTGAAGAATTTATCTGACAACTCTCTTTTCCCATTGGTCAAAGGTTTACCCTGTAAGGTATTAACACCTCCAGGAGGCACACAATCGATCATTAAGAGGATACAGATCCTTTTGCCTTGGCAAGAATAGAGAAGCTGGAGAGGGAAAGCTTGAGCTGTTGGGTACAGGCAAGGCATTTTTTGGCCCTGGAAGCTAATGCAAAACCAAGTGGTAACAGTAAGAATCCTGATATGGGGGGTGAGACTACTGGTAAGTCTAGTCCTTGAATGCCTGACCCTTCAACATGAGTCAAGATAAAACATAGTCAGTCTGTATATATAGAGAGCCCCAGAACAGAGTCTCTCTTTGCTCCCCCTTGAGGAACAGGACACATATCTGGTCCTTATTCTTCACCTGAGCAGATGAGGACTCACTTTGCTTTGTATACCATTAAGACTGATTTGTTGAGAAGTCACTAACAGCTTATGCAGGGGTGACATTAAGGGAATGCATTAACTTAGATATGATAAAGCTCAGAAGACAATGGCTTCAGCAGCTGAATCAAATGCAAGCTGTCTGCTTTCAAATAGGCTACCATCTGCTTAGGTTTCCTTCTTTCTTTTTTATAGAACTGCACAGTTGTGTGTAACAGGACATCATAAACTTTTCCTATTTCTTATTATACAATAGCCTCAGCTCCCTAAGGTGTATAATTCAAATGTTTTGTCAGCTGTTCTACCACTTCCTAAGAAAAGTGGCCAAATTCTCAGCCATTTCTTATGGATTTCTTCCTATATCTTCCACTCAGACCCACATTTTATGTTCCTTTATTTGTCATACTTTTTCCTTGATTATATTCTGTACTTTTAGAATTTATGGTTGCAAAGAACAGTGAGAACATTGCTAACAAGCAGACATGGAATCTACTGAAAGTATATCTAGACTGACCTCACAGGAAATGGTCTTTTGAGACAGAGCAATCAATTGTACTGGTATATCTATGGGAGATCTGGAAAATAACTTGGACAGAAACCATGACAAATTAGTCATAGTCAAAATCCTGCCATGGGATGGTCGGCTTGGGATATCATTGCTTGTAGCTCCATTACCCTATACCTGCCCCCATGCAGCTGGATCTATTTGTCCTGCCAAACTCCTAAATCCACCTCTGTGCACCAACTCACCTATCCATTTGTTGATGATTTCATGCCATTATTCTTCGCTGAAAATCATAAAAAGTTAGGAGAACTTGCATTCCAGAAGTTGTTGTTGTTGCTTGTTAGGTGCCATTGTCTCAGGTCTGACTCATAGTCAACCCTCATAGGGATTTCAATAACTGATTATTTTGGGATTGCTTCAGGAGTGGATTGCCACGTCCTTCTCCCGTTTTTTACAGTGCTGGTGCTGGGAATTGAACTCAAGTACTCAGAGAGTGTGGAGCAGCACTCTACTGAGTTAAACCCCAACCCAGACTCTATGTATAACAGAATGAAACACTCCTGAACATTGCACCATGCCCTTCACTATTGTCAGTGCTTCTCTGATATTCATAGTTTTCAATGGTGGATTGTTTTGGGAGTGGATTGTTAGGACCTTCTCTCTAGCTTGCAGCACCTGATATTTCCAGGTGGTCTCCCATCCAAGGACTTAATAAGGCTGATCCTGCTTAGCTTCCAAGATCAGGTGGGATCAGATTCCAGGGTGCTATGGCTGGAGACTTCTGGGAGTGTGACTTTTTTTTCTTTTTTTTCTTTTTGTAGTATTTGGGAGTTGAACCCAGGGCCTCGCACATACTTTGCAAGTGCTCCACTACTGAGCTGCACCTGCAGCCCCTTTGTTATTTTTTATTTTGAGTCAGGGTCTCAGTAAATTACACAGGCTGCCTCTGGCCTTGAATCTGCAATCTCCCTGCCACCATCTCCCGAGATTACTTGCTGGGATTACAGGTGTGAATCACCATGCCTGGAAGAAGTAGAGACATTTGTAACTGAATTGGATGTTTTTCAGTTCCTGTTGTGTCTAAACACCCAGTTTTTCAAGTAATGAATCTTAAACATTATCTAATAACAAACGTAGCTATGTAATCTGACTTTTCTTGTTGGGTTTCACTCCAAAAAACTTATATTTTCTCCTCATTGATTTTACTTCAGCTTTAATCAAATATAATTAGATAATCTGAATTTCCTGCCAGAATATTTGGCATGTGTTCTGGCAACTAAATGAACACATTTACTGAGCATCATACCTTAAAATTTTCTGATGATAGTTATTTTTATTGATTTGCTCTTCTATAATTAAATCAAACATCTAACATACTTCGGTACCCAAACAGAGAGAACATGATTTAAATGTTTATATGACTCAGTTTGTTATGTTGTAAAATTATGGTGATGGACACACTGAACCATGAAGGTGAGATATGAAATGCAATAAACCTCAGATTATTCAGAGAAAAAGCTGGTTTTATCTAAGCTGTCCAGATCTTTTTTAGCACTAGGTAAGGAGGAAAAGGCCTGAGTAATGGTTGCTTATGTTACCCATGCAAGTGCAATTACAGCTAGAAAAAAAATTATTTTCAGACTGGAGGGTTTTTCCTCGAAGGGATCCCTAAACTGTGACTACATTTTACATATGCTTTCAATGTATTTACTTAAAGAAAAACAAAAGAAGCCAATCATGCATTCAATTTTGGAAATGGGATCTATAAAATGCACACAAACAAAACAATGACTGGTTTCTCAATCCTTAAGTCATCATTTAAGATTTTATGTTGAGCTACTAAAAAATTTTTTATGAGTACTATTGAATCTCCATTGCAACTGAGTTAGGGGCTTTACAAAGGAGAAACCAGAACATGGATAATCATATGACTTTCTTATGGTCACAAAGTTAATTAACAGAATCAAAGACTAGCTAATCTCTATTTTTATAAGGTGTAAGGAAATAATTATCATCAGGCCCTTTGCCATAACTTCAGAAGCTATGCTTTGCTTGATTTTGCTAAATTTGCATATGGGAATTTGACTGTAAATAAATCTAGAAATGTAGCCTCTCTTTTTCTAACCAAGAAAAAAGACCAGGGCTTAAAGAGCAATGTGTTGTAAATGCCACTTATGACAGACCTATAGCCAATATTGGGTTGGGATTTAGCTCAGTTGTTAGAGCACTTCTCTGCAGTTTCTGAGGTCCTGTGTTCGATTCCCAGCACTGCAAAATGGGAGAAGGACATGGCAACCCACTCCCAAGGCAATCCCAAAACAGTCAGTCATTGAAAACCCTATGAGGGTTGCTATGAGTTGGACTCGACTTGATGGCACCTAACAACAACAACAATAGCCAATATCACATTAAATGGAGAAAAATTGAAACCATTCCTCAGGAACAAGACAAGGATGCCCACTCTCTCCTATCTTATTCAATATTGTGACTGAAGTCCTAGCCAGAGCAATTGGACAAGAGAAACAAAGGGATACAGATAGGCAAAGAAGAGGTCACATCATCCTTATTCATGGATGACATGATCCTTTACTTAAAGTACCCCCAAAATTCCTCTAGAAAAATTTTTAGACATAATTAACTTATTCAGAAGAGTAGCAGGATACAAAATTAATGCTCAAAAATCTGTAGCCTTCCTTTACACCAACTGTGAGCAGGAAGAGAAGGAAATTAAAGCAACAATCCCTTCCATGATTGCCCACCAAAATCTTAAATTCTTAGAAATCAATCTAACAAAAGACCATGAAGATCTCTACAAGGAAAACTTCAAAACATTAAATAAAGAAATTGCAGAGGATACTAGAAGGTGGGAGGACTTCCCTGCTCATGGTTTGAGAGAATCAATATTTTAAAAATGGCTATACTACCAAAAATAATTTACAGATATAATGCAATCCCCATTAAAATTCCAATGATAGGCTTTGCAGAAATAGAAAAAATAATCCAAAAATTCATATGGAAACACAAAAGACCATGTATAGTTAAGACAATCTTAAGCTGCAAAACTTGTGCAGGTGGGATCACAGTTCCAGACTTTAAACTATACCACAGGGCTATAGTAGCAAAAACAGCTTGGTACTGGCACAAAAGTAGGCCTAAAGACCAGTGGAACAGTAAGCTGCAAAACTTGTGCAGGTGGGAATCACAATTCTGGACTTTAAACTATACCACAGGACTATAGTAGCAAAAACAGCTTGGTACTGGCACAAAAGTAGGCCTAAAGACCAGTGGAACAGAACAAAAGACCAAGAGATACATTCATGCATCTATAGCCATCTGATCTTTGACAAAGGAGCTAAGCACACAAATTGGAGAAAAGATAGCCTCTTCAACAAATGGTGCTGGGAAACTTGGATTTCCACCTGCAGAAAAATGAAAATAGACTTGAACCTCTCAATTTGCATGACAGTCAACTCAAAATGGATAAAAGACCTCAACATAAAACAAGAAACCTTAAAATTACTAGAAGAAAAGATAGGAAACACACTCGAACACATAGACATAGGAAAGCATTTCCTTCATAAAATTCTAATTGCTCAGGAAATTGCACCAAGAATAGACAAATGTGATTACATGAAATTAAAAAGCTTCTGTACAGCAAAGGAAACAATCAACAGAGTTCAGGAAGATCCACTGAATGGGAGAAAATCTTTGCATTCTACACTTCTGACCGAGGACTTATTTCTAGAATTTACAAAGAACACAAGAAAACAAATCCCAAGACAACAAATAATCCAATACATAAGTGGGCAAAGGAATTGAACACATAGTTCTCAAATGAATAAATTTGTAAGGCTATGAAGCACATGAAAAAATGCTCAGTCTCTGTAGCCAATAGGGAAATGCAAATAAAAACAACTCTGAGATTCCTTTTAAACAATAAGAATTCCCAAGATAAAAAATAAAAAAATAACAAGTGCTGGCAAGGTTGTGGAGAAAAAGGAGCCCTCTTACACTGTCGGTGAGACTGAAAATTGGTTCACCCACTTTGGACATCAATATGGAGATACCTCAGAAAACTAAAAATAAAACTGCCATATGACCCAGCTATACAACTAATGGTAATATACCCAAAGGGAGACAAGTTATCATACCACAAACACACCTGCATCTCCATATTCAATGCAGTACTTTTCACAATAGCAGGGATATGGAACCAATCAAGGTGCCCATCAACAGAAGAATGGATTAAAAAATTATGGTGCATATACACAATGGAATACTACTCAGAAATAAAAAATGAAATAATGTCATTTGCAGCAAAATGGATGGAACTGGAGAACATCATCTTAAGCAAACAAACACAAGTTCAAAAAGAGAAATACCATGTTTTTGCTCATATGTGGGAGCTGAATCTTAAAAGAAGAAAAAAATCCTATACACAATTAAACTTAGCAAAGAAGGGACAACCTAAGGAGTAGAAAGAGGGAGGAAAGAACTAGCAGAGGGAAGTGAAGATTATAGAAGGTGGGATGGGGAAGAGAAACAATGTAGCAGGATAAAGGGGATGAAGATAATCTCAATATAAACAAAGAAACTTCATAAGTACATGGGGAAAATAGGAGAACATAACCCTAATATGCATTTGAGTTTTACTACATATTAGTCATAAGGCTCCATAAAACTGATAAGTTGATACAAGTATAACCAAAAGTGATGTAATACTTGCATGATGGAAAAAGCCAATGCTGTATTACTCTGTACTCTTACCATCATTTACCAATAAAGGGAGAAAAAAAATAGAAAGAAAGTGAGCTATCATTTGTGATTAGTTGTGTGGAGGCAGAACGAATAGTCAAAATGTGCTTTTGTCATTTCTGTGGTAGATTTTGTTGACTGCTCTCTTGGTAGGCATGCAGTGTGGTTGTCCACTCACAGTTTTATATAAATTAAAGGAAATAGCCACGCATGGTGGCGCATGCCTATAATCCCAGCAGCTTGGGAGGTGGAGGAGGCAGGAGGATTGCAAGTTTGAGACCAGAGGCAGTCTGCATAACTTAGTGAGACCCTGACTCAAAAAGTAAAAAAAAAAGGGGGGGGGCTGGGGGTGCAGCTCAGGGGTCCAGCACTGGTAGAGCATGCAAGCATGAGGCCCTGGGTTCAACCCCCAGTAACAAAAAAAAGGGAAATAAGGTGTATTATGATCAAAGTGATATTTTGTCCTGACAATAGATTAATAGTATCATCGTTTTGTAAAAAGAAACTTTGTATAGCCATATTGTATATAATGTTGTTGTTGTTGTTGTTGTTGTTGTTAGGTGCTGTCGAGTGGGTATCCGACTCATAGCGACCTTCTATACAACAGAGGAAACACTATTGTCAGTGCTTCTCTGCTGTTCATAGGGGTTTCAATGGCAGATTGATTTTTGGGAGGGGGTTGCCAGGTCCTTCTCCCAAGCCTACAGCTTCTGGTGTTCCCAAGCGGTCTCCCACCCAGGTACTAACCAGGCCCAACCCTGCTTAGCTTCTGAGATCTGACGGGATCTGATGCCACAGGGCTATGGCTGCAGGCCATTGTATATAATAGGATAGCTATAAATAATTGGTCTGCAACTGTACCACTGTGGTGTCCAATCCTGTCAGATCTCGGGAGTTAAGCTAGGTTGGACCTGGTTGGTACTTGAATGGGAGACTGCCTGGAAACACCAGGTGCTATAGGCTTAGGAGAAGGACCTGGCAGCCCACTCCCAACAATCTGCCATTGAAAACCCTATGAATAGCAGAGAAGCAGTAACAATAGTGTTTCACCTGTTGTACTTAGGGTCGCTGTGTGAGTCAGATACCGACTTGACAGTACCTAAAAACATAAGTAATTTATATATCATATTATTGTAGACACAGACTCCTCATAAATTTGACATTATACATTTTTCTGCTTCTGTGACTAGCAGCCAGAGCAACAACAACAACAAAATGCAGTCAAGACAATGAGAAAGGAATTTTAAAATATCAATTGTTGTTGTTGTTAGGTGCTGTTGAGTCAGTATCTGACTCATAGTGACCTTCATAGGGTTTTCAATGGCTGACTGTTTCGGGATTGCCTTGGGAGTGGATTGCCAGGCCCTTCTCCCCTTTTTGCCGTGCTGGGAATTGAACTCGGGACCTCAGAGACTGCAGTGCAGTGCTCTACCAACTGAGCTAAATCCCAGCCCAAAAATATCAGTAGGGTTAATTATTTGTGATCTTATAAGTGTATCTCTGTTTCTTCTTAAATTTTAAATTAAATTGTGGGCAAGTTAAAGGTTATTAACCAATCTTCAAAATGCAGAAAAGATACAGCAATTTTTATTTTTACTGAAAGTGTAATTTATATGTAATAAAAGGCACAAATAGTAAGAATGAAAAAAAAAGAGTGATGTGTTGAACCTGGAGGCTATTTACCCATGAAGCCTTGCATGGCTGAAGGTGATTGTCCTCTTCAACTTGGTGGCAGCACTGGCACACAAAGCAGAGCCAATTTGGAGAGTACGCATCACTCTTACGAACATTGCTAAGTGAGCAATGCTAAAAAGCTGTTTAGCTTCTAGAAATGCTTCCAAAAAGCCGATGGAGGCCTGTGGAATGCAGATTTCCTCTATGAACTTTAAAGAGCTTCAGTGGCTGTCTGGGTTTCTCCACTGGGATATAGTTGGCAGTAATGAAACTAACTGATGCAGATCCATTACAGGCTCAGTGGAGCTTGTGGCTCTTGACCTTGTAAAGATCAGGTGCTCCCTTTCAGATGCCTGGTGTTGTAATCCTAGTTGAGAGGTACAAATTGGGGGTGACCTGTGATTTTCAGGTTTACTTTTGATCCTCTAGCCAGTCATTTGCATCAAGGCCACATGTGCATTCCAGGACAGCAACTGTCCCTGAACCTTCCCTGGACGGTGGCCCACCTGTTCTCCTCTAGCCACGCTTTGAAGTTCAGGTAAATGAGGGCTGAGGGCTTCCTTTCCCAGGACACTCTCATTAGTCCTCCACCCACATTCCCCCAGCCCTGTCCTGACCCATTAAAAACAAACAAAACAAGACAAGACAACAACAAATACCCAAAATCAGACTGGGTACCTAGTTCAGACTGGGGAAAGTGATGAGGTTTTTTTTGCATTTTGACTTCCCAAAGAAAAGTATATCATGGTTTTTAATGCTTTTGTAATTAATAGGAGTAATACACTGAGCAAATATTACTCGGTGAGACATTATTAAATTGGACTTCTGTTCTATATAGCAGCATGGGTGGCATTCATAAGTACACACAGGTTCCTCTTTATGATCCAGACTATGATTCAGAGCACAACATTTCTTGGCAATTTTTCTTTAGGTTATAAGAACACTATTGTGACGTTCATATTGACTCACCCATAATTTTCAAGTTAATCATTTACCAAAGTAATCATTTACCTAATTGCCCAACTTGTACCTATTATTCTGTGTGTCTTTTTAGAACAATGATCACCAGTGATTAATACTTTGGTGATCTAGGTACTATTTACTAAGAATTATTTAAAAGCAAAACAAATTCAACCTTGGAAAAATAAAATCAAGGAGTCAACATTTAAAGATACATTTCCTTAATGTTATCAGTATCACAGAATACAGAGCCTAAAATAATACTAAAGACTTTTTTTTTTTAAGTCTTAGGGCCTCTAGCATTACATTTGAAAGCAAACTTAGATTAAGAGGATAACAGGATGGAGTCTTGCTTCATTTTCTTAGTAAGGGACATGTTTCTTAACCTGCAGGAGCCTCAATCTTCTTGTAAATCAAATGAGGCTAATGATCACATCCTCCTGCGGTTAAATGGGAACAATACTCAAAAAATATTAACTCCTTGTTCACCAGCATGAATCCCAAAACAGCTTTTAAGCAAGACCCAAAGTCAGCTGACTCAGGCTGACTTTCTCTTTGGGGAAAATAAACAAAACTGTGAAAATCAGGCCTTTTACCAGAATCTGCATATGAGCTACCTCCTCCTGGTTCCCCTTTTCCTCCCTCCTGCCTCAAGATCCATCCTCCCTTCCTTCCTTCCCTCCCTCCCTCCTTCCTCCCTCTCTCTCTTCTTTCTTTCTTTCTTTTTCTTTCTTTCTTTCTTTCCCTTCCTTCTAACCTTTCTTTCTTCCTTTTTTCCTCCCTCCCTCCCTCATTCCTTTCCTTTCTTCCTTTCCTTTTGTCTTTTTCCCTTTCTTTCTTTCTTTCTTTCTTTCTTTCTTTCTTTCTTTCTTTCTTTCTGTACTGGGGATCAAACCTGGGGCCTTGCACATGATAGACATGTGCTACTGAGCCACATCTTTGGCCCATAATTTGTTGAGACAGGGTATTGTTGTGTTGCCCAGGCTGGCCTGAGACTCATGACCCTCCTGCCTCAGCCTGGAGTGCTGGAATTACAGGCATATATCACAAAACCCCAACTCAAGTTGGTTTTTTACTCATTGCCTGGTAGTAACCACCTATCCTAGCAATTACAATTCTCCAAAGTATGGATTTTTCAATAACAGGTTTTGCCACATCCTTAGGATAAGTTTATAATATGTTGTTTACCTCTCAAGTCATTTTTTTTTTTTTTGGCAGTACTGAGGGTTGAACACAGGGTCTCGCTCTTCATGCTCTGCAAGTGCTGGACCACTGAGATGCACCCCCAGCCCATTTTTTTTTTTTTTTTTTTTTTACTTTTTGAGACAGGGTCTCACTAAGTTATGCAGACTGCCTCTGGTCTTGAACTTGTGATCCTCCTGCCTCTGCCTCCCGAGCCTCTGGGATTACAGGCGTGCGCCACGACGCCCGGTTCCTCTCAAGTCATTTTGACCAAACTAATACATTCGTATTTGGAGCCCCTTAGTTTAATAATGCCTGCAGCTGTAGCCCTGTGGCACCCGATCCTGTCAGATCTCAGAAGTTATGCAGGGTTGCGCCTGGTTAGTACTTGGATGGGAGACCACCTGGGAACACCAGGTGCTGTAGGCTTGGGAGATGGACCCAGCAACCCACTCCCTCAAATCAATCCACCATTGAAAACCCTATGAACAGAAGAGAAGCACTGATAACAGTGTTTAGCCTGTTGTACTTAGGGTCGGGATGAGTTGGATACCGACTTGACAGCACTCAACAACAACAGTTTACTAATGAAAAGACTTTAATGAAGAATGAATGGGTGACTATATCAATTTAAATGAAATCATACTGACATTGAAGACTTTTCACACAGTTCTTTAATTCAATGTAATTACTCAGGAAATTTTATACAGCATACATAAAACCCTTGCTGATTTTTCTTTCTATATTTCTTTTATTCAATTATTTTCACCAGGATCTGTGGAAAGTTTACACAGAACTTCGATTTATTGATCATTTTTGTTTTTACCCATTGCCATCATAGGGTATATTTTGCCATTATTTCTCTCCTTTGTAAATATGAAAATATTATTACAGAAGAGTTGAAGAAAGATTAAAATGAATATTCATATACTCATTTCTAAATTCATTAAAACTTATAATACTTGCTCTGTCTCTCTAATATATTTTTCTTTCTCAAAATCATTGAGACTAGAAATCAATATCATGTCTGAAAGAAATTCTTCTAAAAATCCCCAGCTCCCTGGTTCTGTTGGTCTCTGCATTAGTTATCTTTGCATTGTTGTGGCCAAAATATCTGAAGAAGCAATTTAAGGAAGGAAAGGTTTATTTTGGCTCATGGTTACAGAGGTTCATTCCATAGTGGTGGGAAAGGCTTAGCTGAGTAGTTTAGTCCATAGTTATGAGTGTATGGTAGAGGCTCTTCACATTTCAGTCAATCAAGAAGCAGAGATAGAGCCTGGAACTGGGAGGCTAGTATCGACTTCAAATGCTCGCCCCCAGTGACCAGCTTCTGCCAACTACGTCCCACCTCCCAAAGGTTCCACAACCTCCTGAAATAGCTCTGGACCGAGTATCAAATACAAGCCTGTGGGGGATTTTTTTAAATTAAGACATTTTATATGTTTCAACATAGTTATATTTCTAACATATATTACAGAGAAGCAGAATATAGTATGATACTAGAACATTTTTTATACATCAAGTTTTTCTTTCATTATTATTTTTCCTTTTTCCCTTTATTGATAAATATTGGTGGAGTACAGAGTAATACAGCATTTGCTTTGTCCATTATGCAACTATTACATCGCTTTTGGTGTATAGGGGACATTTTATACTCAAACCATAACAGGATTATAGTTAAGAAAGGGAGAATGATTTGACTAAAGTAATTAATTCATATCAACTAACATAAAGGTCTATGTTAAATTTTCCCATATTGTTCCCCAAATATCCTTTGTACTTTTTGTTTTTTTGTACCTTGTTGATCTGTCTGGGATCCAATCCATTTTGAGCCTCACGTACAGCTATTACATCTCTCCTACAAGTAAGATGGATACTTTTATTTCATTATAACTCACATAGCCCATCAGAGTCAAGAGAAAACACACTCTGTACCCTGAGATAGACAAAGGTAATTGATCCATTCTATATGATTCTGATCCATAAAAAGTAGACTTGAACATTTACCATAAACCTAAAGTCCTTAGCAAAAGCAAATTTATCCTTGATCTTTGTTGTTGTTGTTGTTGTTAGGTGCTGTCGAGTTGGTATCCGACTCATAGTGACCCTCATAGGGTTTTCAATGGCTGACTGTTTCGGGATTGCCTTGGGAGTGGATTGCCAGGTCCTTCTCCCATTTTTCTGGTGCTGGGAATTGAACTCAGGTCCCCAGAGACTGCAGCGCAGCTCTCTACCAACTGAGATAAATCCCAGCCCTTGATCTTTGTTAATATGTGCCTATTTTCTGTAGCCATAACAGAATACCTGAGACTTGGTAATTTATAGCAAAAAGAGGTTTATTTTGGCTCATAGTTCTGGAGTGTGGGAAGTTCGAGAGTGTGGCACTGGCCTCTGCTTTGTTTCTGGGAAGAGTCTCATGCTGCTTCAACTCATGGCAGAAAGCAGAAGGGCAAGTGGGCATGTGCAAAACAGAGAGAGCACCAAACTCCTTTGATAGCTAACCCATTCCTGTGAGAAAGGCTTTTATCTATTCGTGGGGCTCCGTGACCCAAGTGTCTCCCAAAGCCATCAGCCCATAACAGTATGTTAACCCTGAGGGAAAGTTGTTGTATTTCTACCATGCAAATAATAATGTAAATTAGGTAACTTTGACACTTAAAATGACGGTTTGATTTTTTTAATAGTGGGCTGATCACCTTGTTCTTTTAGTATGTCCTTTAAACACCGGTATCTCCAACTCTTCTGTGGTCCCTTTGAGTTTTCTTCCACTTAGAATCATCCTGATGCTTTATTCTGTTCTTCATGGTGGTGACTCCTTTGTTGTCCCATAGAGCACTCTGCATTCATTATTATTCTGGTTAGTGTGATAAAATCCATAACCATCATTAGTCTTTTTGATGCCAACATTGTTCCAAATTTAGCTGTATGTGTGTCACTTCCAAAGCTATTTCCTATGTTCTGTGATCATTTCATTAATATTTGAGGACTTCCTGGATTTCTGGTACAATAAATAATATCCCAATCTGGGAATCAATTATTTCTCCAAACATATCTAATTCCTTTCAGTGAAAAATGGTACTGAGGAATCAAAGTCTAAGCCCTTTCCATTGGTAGAGCTATGACTATTATTTTATCAAGCAATCATATTAGTATTTCTAATTAAATATTCTCAACATGATAATTTCCTGTTTTTACTCATTCCACTGTACAGTTCATTTCTCTTACAGTAAAAATTTTGGTTCTTAACAGCATTACTGTGTTTATTCATTTATTACAAGTTGTAACTTACCACACTTTCAGAATTATAACACCAATAGCAACAAGCCTACTAAATGTTAAAGATTATGTTGCAGTTCTTTTCCTCCTGAGAATATATTCACAGTAATGTGTTATAATTGCAAGAATTATTTTCTCTGTGTGATTGTTATCAGTTACATATGTGGTTACAATAAATAGTTTCTGATTATATTTAATTTTAGGGTTTACCTTTCCCATACTTTTCTGATTTCATTCTATAAAATATAGAAAACATTGACACGGTATAAAATTCAGAACTAAAAATTAAGTTATACACAGAAAAGTCTCATCCCAGTGCCTACTGTTGTAGCCTAATCCAATTTGTTAATACTAGTAACTATTTTAGTTAGCTTCTGGTTTGTCTTATGTTTTATACAGTAGGCAAAAACATATTTTTTATACCTTGTATTGTCTTACACAAAGATGTTGTTGTTAGGTGCAGCCAAGTTAAGTGACTCAGCAAAAATATGTATAACAGAATGAAACATTCCTCAATTCTGTTCCAGGCATATAATATTTTCTATGTTTAAGCCTATTGTTACAGACACTGTCAATCCATCTAGTTGAGGGTCTCCCTTCTTTTCCTGGACCTGCTACTCTCCCAAACATGATGTCTTTCTCCAGGGATTGGTCCCTCCTGACTACATGTCCAAAATACCTAAGTTGCAGTCTAGCCATCCTAGCTTCCAAGAAGCACTCTGATTGCACTCATAGGACAGATCTGTTGGTTCTTTTAGCAGTCCATGGTATATTCAATATTCATCTCCAGCACCATAATTCAAAAGCATCAATTCTTCTCCTGCCTCTCTTATTCAGTGTTTACCTTTCACAACCATATGATGTGACTGAAAATACCATGGCCTAAGTCAGGGACACCTTCATCTTCAATTTGACATTTTTACTTTTCAACACTTTAAAGAGGTCTTTTCCACATCTTTTCTCAATGCAATTCATCTTTTGATTTCTTGACTGCTGCTTCCATGGGTATTGATTGTAGAACCAAATAAAGCAAAATCTTGGATGGCCTCAATCTTTTCTCCATTATCATGAAGTTGCTTACTAACCCAGTTGTAAGAGATTTTGTTTTCTTGATGTTGAGGTGCAATCCATACTAAATGATGTGTTCTTTGATCTTCATCAGTAAATGTTTCAAATCCTCTTCACTTTCAGCAAGCAGAGTTTTGTCATCTGCATAACACAGGTTGTTAATGAGTCTTCCTCCAATTGTGATGCCATGTTCTTCATAAAGTCCAGCTTCTCAGATTATTTGCTCAGTAAAGCGATTGAAGAGGTATGGTGAAAGGATTCAACCCTGGATGTACACCTTTCTTCACTTTAAGCTAAACAATGTGTCCTTGTTCTTGAATGACTGCCTCCTGGTCCATGTCCAGATTCTTTATGAGTACAATTACGTGCTCTTGTATTCCCATTCCTCGCAATGTTATCCTTAATTTGTTATCATCCACACAGTCAAATGCCTTTGCATGGTCAATAAAGCATTGTTGTTGTTGTTAGGTGCCGTCGAGTTGGTATCCGACTCATAGCGACCCTCATAGGGTTTTCAATGGCTGACTGTTTCGGGATTGCCTTGGGAATGGATTGCCAGGCCCTGCTCCCATTTTTGCAGTGCTGGGAATTGAACTCGGGACCTCAGAGACTGCAGCACAGTGCTCTACCAACTGAGCCAAATCCCAACCCCCAATAAAGCATAGATACACACCTTTATGGCATTCTCTGATTTCATCTAATATCTATCTGAGCATCAGCAATGATGTCCCTGATTCCATGCCCTCTTCTGAATCTGGCTTGATTTTCTGGCAGTTCTCTATATATTGCTGCAGTCATTTTTGAATGGTCTCTAGCAAAATTTTCTTGTCAGTGATATTAATGATATCATTTGATAGTTTCCACATTCAGCTAGATCCCTTTTCTTGGGGATAGATGTAAATATTGATCTCTTCCAGTCAGTTGTCCAGGTAGCTTTTTTCCAACTCTCTTCATATAAATAAGTTAACACCTCCAATGCTGCATCTGTTTGTTGAAACATCTCTATTGGAATTCCATCAATTCCTGGAGCCTTGTGTTTCACCAGTTCCTTCAAGGCAGCTTCCACTTCATCCTTCTATACCACTGGTTCCTGATCATATGCAGCCTCTTAAAATGGTTCATTATCCATCAGTTCTTTTTGGTATGACTCTGTGCATTCTTGCCATCTTCTTTTGATGTTTCCTGCATTGTTTAATATTTTCCCTGTAGAATCCTTCACTATTGCCACTCAAGGCTTGAATTTATTTTCAATTCCTTGTTTTTGTTGTTGTTGTTAGGTGCCATCAAGTCAGTATCAAACTCATAGTGACCCTCATAGGGTTTTCAAAGGTTGACTGTTTCAGGATTGCCTTGGATGTGGATTGCCAGGTCCTTCTCCCATTTTTGCGGTGCTGGGAATTGAACTCGGGACCTCAGAGACTTCAGTGCAGCACTCTACCAACTGAGCTAAATCCCAGCCCCTTCAATTCCTTAAGTGTGAGAAAAACAGCATATTCTTACCTTTTAGTTTTCTCTCCCCAGCTGTTTATACATGTCATTATAATATTTGATTTTGTCTTCTCAAGTCACCCTTTGATTTTTCCTCATCATATCTGTGTTTTACTTTAGCAGCTCAATGTTTAAGGGCAAGTTTCAGAGTCTCTTTTGACATATAATTTGGTCTTTTGCTTTTTTTCCTGTCTTTTTAATAACCTTTTGCTTTCCTCACAAATGATGTCTTTGATATCATGTCACAACTCATCTGGTCTCCTATCATTATTGTCTAACACATCTTCAGATGGTTTCTGAACCCAGATGGGATATATTAAAGGTCCTACTTTGGCTCTCATTTATTTGTTCTAATTTTCTTCAGTTTAGTTTGAACCTGCAAATGAGCAGTTGATTGTCTGATCCACAATCAGCACCTAGTCTTGTTCTGACTTTGATACTGAGTTTTTCCATCATCTCTTTCCACAAGTGTAATCAATTTGGTTCCTGTATGTTCCATCTGGTGATTTCTTTTTTATTTATTTTTTATTATTTTTAAATTTTGTTTATGTTTTAGCGGTACTGGGGGGTTGAACCCAGGGCCTCATGCCTGCATGCTCTGCAAGTGCTGGACCACCGAGCTCTACTCCCAGCCCTTTTTTACTTTTTTGAGATAGGGTCTCGCTAAGTTACGTAGACTGCCTCTGGTCTCGAACTTGCAATCCTCCTGCCTCTGCCTCCCAAGCCACTGGGATTACAGGCGTGCGCCACTGTGCCCGGCTCATCTGGTGACTTCTATGTATGTTGTTGCTGTTTATGTTTGTGAAAAAATGCATTTGCAATGCAAAGGTCATTGGTTTGGCAAAATTCTATCATGTCATCTCCAGCATCATTTCTGTCACCAGGACCATATTTTCCAACTACTGAGCCACCTTCTATGTTTCCAACTTTTGCATTCCAGTCACTAGTAATTATCAGTACATCTGGATTGTATTTTCTATCTATTTTACATTGCTGGAGCTGGTAAAAAACTCTCTTCCCTATCTTCATTTGTAGCCTTAGTGGCAGGTGTGTAAATATGAATAACAGTCATATTAACTGGCCTTCCTTGTGGGCATATGGATATTATTCTATCAATGACTGTGTTGTACTTCAGGACAGATCATGAGATGTCTTTTTTGATGATGAATGCAACCCCATTTTCTTAAATCTCTCATCCCTGGCATAGTAGACCATATGAGTATCTGATTCAGAGTGGCCCATGCCAGTCTATTTTAGCTCACTGATGCCTAGAATGTCAATGTTTATGCACTCCCTCTCCTTTTTGATGATTTCTAATTTCCTAGATTCATACTACATACATTCCATGGTCCAATTATTGATGAATGTTTACAGTTGTTCCTCTTCATTTTGAGTCATGCCACATCAATAAATGGATGTCCCTGTGGTTTTACTCCATTTCCTTCATTAAGGTAGACTTTACTTTGGGGAGGCAATGCTTCCCCAGTCATCTTTTGTATGCTTTCCAACCTGGAGGGGCTCATTTTCTGGCACTGTGTCTGGCAGTGTTTCTCTTTTGTTCATAGGGTTTTCATGGCAAATTATTTTGGCATTGGGGTGCTATGTCCTACTCCCTAGTCTGTATTGGTTTGGAAGCTCAGATGAAATGAAGTTTGGGCACCAATGGTGGCCCTGCTGTTATCTACAATATCAGTAGCATAGCTTTTGGCATCATAGCAACATGCAAGCCTCTACAGTATGACAAACTGACAGACATGGGGGGGACACAAAAGATAGAACACTATATGTATGGTTTTGAACTTTACTATTTTTAACTTAATATAATCTGTTTTAAATGGATTTTTCTATCATTCTAAGTCAATAAATTTACTGAGTGCAACCAAGGTCAATTATGTTTTTCTCAAGTCAATTTTATTTTTTAAAAATTTTATCAAGTTATTCTGTCAGTCAAAAATAAGCATTTCTTTTAGTTTTCACATTATTTTTGTTACAACCGTAATTTTAGCATTTCAAAAACAGTAGGATTGCTTTTGCTATATCTTTTAAAAATATGTATTATTAATTTGATAGTTGACTTTAACTCATACCAAGGGTGCCAAAAATGTCTATACATTTTGGGGTGAAAACTTTCCATTGTGCTGTTTTGAGAGTGCTTTGTATGCTACATTCATTTGAATCATGCCATTTTTGAGTGAACATTATACTATACACTGCTACCATAATTCAATTCAACTTTAAAAAGTAATACATAGATAATATCTCTTAAAATCCATGTACTGTTTTTTAGTACACTCGGTATTTACTTCTCATATTAAACATGAGAAGATTTTACTTAGAATCCCTCAGGATTATTGTTGTTTAGGATTGGATGTCAGGTCAATTTCACATTCACTACATCACTTTGGTGACAGATAGTCACTGACCACACTACGGGCTGAGCAAAGAGTTAGGGGCAGGGTTAAGACTTGTTTAAATCCCCTGGTTTAAAAAAAGTCAAATAATGGGGTCAAATAGTCTTCATTCTCTTCAGGACAGCTGTCTGGATAGTCTGTGCTGCTTCATTCAACAGGCTAATCTCTTCTGATCTGTAGCTCGGAAGATTCATCAGAGCTGGCACTGGTATTCTATCAGATGGCAAGAGTTTCTATTATCACTATAAATTGGAATTTTCTAGTGAATTATTAGAAAGAGAAAATTGTCAAGAGGAGTTGATGTCTTGGAGGCTCTACTTGTCAAGCCTGAGTATCTGAAGAAAGTGGCTATGTTATTTGTTGATCCTTGTGCCAGTTGCAATGTGGCCCTTCACCTGCTGTGCTTGGTTTACGTCTGAGAAAGCTTCTCTTAGGCACTGAGGACTTAGTGCTCATATCCAGCCCAAACTCATGCCTTTAAGCCATTCTTCTAATGATTTGTTCTTTCTCTGTGACACTCAGAAACTTTCTTCTGCCTTTACAAACTGAAAACATGAGAAGGACCTACAACGGGTGGACAGGAAATGGAATGTATAGTGAAGAGAAGTGATCTGGGGGCCAGATTTCCTCTCACCACACTCCTCATGGAGACACTGTCGAATTTTTGTGAAATCAGTAGATTGCGATCCTCTATGGCTCTGCCACTTCCTAGCCATTTTGCCCTAGGACCTTTAGAGCAACAGCTGTTCATCTGTAAAATAGAGGCACTGATACTTGCTCTATATACCTGACAAATGTTTCTGGAAATATCTAAATGAAATGACTGTGTCTCTCTAGAGAGAAGCGATAGGGAGACTTTAAAGACCCATATAAGGTGTTTTTAATATTGCTGTAGTTATGCAGCATGACGCCTTTGTACATCTTCTATATCTAGATCCATCATTACAATTTTGTTTGGTGGCCATGAGTTCCGAGTAGTAATACTTGGGAAGTGGGTATGAGCTTTGGAATTGGGTATGATATAATGTCATGGCTCATTCAAGTCACTGTTTATTTAAAAGTAGGAAAGTTTCTGAGGATTCTCTTTTTTCCAAGGCTAGCAAATAAGGCATTATCAATACTAAGCCATGTTGACAATGAGCTCTAATACCTAATAAACGGACTGCCAGAGCACAGAGACTTTGGAGCAGAGGCTGCTAATCTATGGAAGGGAAATAAAATGGAGGTCCAAGTTTGATCCCCCAGTGTCTCCCCATGGCTTTGGCTATGTCTGGCAATGCTGGGATTGCAGTGGCAGGCTCCTGGGGACTTTTTTTTTTTTTTGGCAGGAGGGGGCCAAGTATCTATAATGAGAGAGTCGGGACACAGGATTGGCGTGACAACAAAGTTCTGGCTTATAGAAGAGGGTTTACATGACAGCTATTATCCTGGACTTCCCCTGGCCCTGAAACCTGATTTTCCTGGAGGAGGCTTAGGAGAGCAGAGCAGAGCAGCTAGCAAAGAAAGTCTCTGAGACCTCAGAGACTTAAAACTTCTGGGAACCTTGTAATAAGAAAAATGAATCTTTTCACCTTGTCCTAGTGTATTGGGAACTCTGAGCCAGAAGTTCTGGCAGAACACAGGGCAAGTGAAGTCCACATTGTCTGAGTCTCCCCTGAGACTCCAGAAATCATTAGGCACCAGAACGTGTGTGCATAAATGTGTGCATGTATGTGTATGTGTATTTTAGGAGGGTATGTTGTATTGGACACTGAAAAGAGGCTATTTGTCCTTAGAGATAAAGCCAGAGACACTTTTTTTTGCATTTATTGAGATTATTTTGTCTAGGCTAGTGTAGAAATTTACTTAATATGAAAAAATGAACTTAAAATTAGGTTTTGGTAGCCTGAGGAGGTATAACAATGTTGATTTATTTAATGCCACTGAATATACAGTTAACAATGGTTAAGGTGGTAAACTTATGTGTATTTTATAATTAAAATAAAAAATAAAACAGAGGGAGGGAAATAGATAACTTTTCAAAGAAAAAATAATTAAATTAATGAATAGAACAATATGGGACAAGGGATAGCCCCAAAGGGACTGCCAGCCAGCCTGAGTGGTAACCAGTCCAGCTGGCCCACTAGCTCTGTGTCTGATCATTAATCCCTGTGCTTTGACTGTTGACTCACAACACCTGCAGCCCCACAGCCCCTTTGTAGCAGGATGTCCAAATGTCACTCACTCCCCTCGTTCTTCCCCAGGTGTTTGAAGATGTCTTGTCCTCTGGATGAACCTGTCCTTCATCTTCTTGATTTATCACAGCCTACCACTTGGTGATCAAATGGAGTCACTAATACTTCTCTTATAGATGTCTTAGGAGGCACTTAGGAGAATAGTTATATTGCAAAGGCTTTTGGCCATCAGTTCTGCTTTACTGTATCAGCAGCACAGGTCTTAAAGCACTAAGGATTCTCTTCCATTTTGGGATATTATTCAGGCTATCACTCTTTTCCCTTTGTACTTTTTTTTTCAGTACGGAGAGTTGAACCCAGGGCCTCACACATGAGCAAGTGCTCCCTTGATCAGCTGTATCCCAAGCCCCTTTTTTATTTTTTTATTTTGAGACAGGGTCTTGTAAAATTGTGCAGGCTGCCTCTGGCTTTGAACTCACCATCTTCCTCTGATCCTCCCGAATTGCTAGGATCAGAGGGATGCACTGTAGCACCTGGCTTCCTTACTGCTTTTGAGATTAGGCTTCTGTAGGGTGACGCCTGAAATAGCAGTCACTGGGTATGGGACAATCCATGCATGCCGCCCAGCCCTATCATGTCCTGTGATTCTTCTATTTTCCCACCTACTGTGGCTTCAGAACAGGTTTTCTGTTTTACCTATTTCCCCCACCTCCTGGTAAGCAGGATTGGAGAATGTAATTCTTGTGTGGTGAGAAATAACCATATGTTATTTAAAAATCTGTATTTTCTTTTAGAAGAATGATAACAAAAGAAAACTTTCTTTAAGATGAGAAAAGCTGCTGGGGACTCAATAGTAAGATTGAATTCACTGGAGCATTCAGAGAAACACACATTTAGAACTATAATTTTCTATTTCTTCTTGATCCTCCCCACCCCACCCTATGGCTCTAAAAATAACGCTTCTGAGAAAGAAAACCTCTGGTCATTTTAGTCTTTAGACACCAAATCACACAGCCTATGCAGCAACTGATTGGAAAACCCTTGGTTTGATTTTGGATAAGACCAAAAATCAATGAGTATTCTTAGCTGTAAAAAAAAAAAAAAAAAAAAAAAAAAAAAAAAAAAAAAAAAAAAAAAAAAAAAAAAATTAGATGGTTACAGAGCTAGTAATTCTAAAGAAAATAAATGCAATTTCTTGTGCACAGGAAACCTATGCTTTCTCAAGGACACCAATGTATTTATTTACTTAATTACTTGCTTATTTATCTATCTTCTGTGGTGCTGGGGATCAATTAAGGGCCTTGCACATGCTAAGCCTGGCTACTACTGAGCTACAATCCCAGTCTCCAAGAACACCTTTCCTACACATTGCCATGTGCCTAAAAAGATGCTATTTTTTTCTTCTATAGATAAAGACCTCATGAAAAATATCTCTGGAAGGATTCAAGCCAGTTTTTCTAAGTATGGGACCACCTGTTTTAATATCACCTGTGGTAATAGTCCAAATACAAACTTGGTACTAAGACCTTCATAAGTGAGAAATCTTGAAATCTAAATTTTAATAATCCTTCAAGTCATTTTTCCCCACTAAAGCTTAATATCACTGTTTTAATGTGTCCTTAGTGTTTGTGACACAAAGGAGCTGCTGTCCAGAGGGTGAATGTTGGTAGAGAGAAGGCATTTGGAAGGAAAGTAAAGTGGGGGACAAGATTCAAAGGAAGAAGCAAAGGCAGGAAGTCAGACTGAGAACAGACAGCCCAACAGCAGAGATACTTGTCTTATTTCACTTTTGGAATCTGACATTTGGAAAGGTCGTAATGGTATTTCAGAATAAGGAGTGTAGGAAAATTAGAGAAGAAAACAAAAGTTCAGTCATTAGATAGACTAAAAGGAACAGAGTACACATCCTGTTCAATAATGGAGAAGTGATAGCTTAAAAAATGCAACATATCACAAAATGAAAGGTGACCTAAAACTTCATAAAAAGAACATTTTTGTATACCCAAATAGAAGAACATGAACATAAATGGGACACAGAATCCCAAAGTATAATTTATCAAAAGTATGACAGAAAAATTATGAAAGGAACCTAACACATATTGTAAACCTACCATGTGCAGTGCTAGGCAAGTCATAGTGTTAGGGAGTGTTTCGTTCTGTTGTACATAGGGTCACTGTGAGTAGGACCCTACTTGATGACACCTAACAGCAGCCACTGTGTGCAGAGAACTTGCACATACATATTTAATTTAACCTTTATAATTGCTGTACAAGGCTCTTATTTTTATGGCCATGATGGAATAGCGCTTTTTTTTTTTAAACTTTCTTGATATAATAATGAGGTAACTGTGTCTGACTTGAGTTCAAGTTGTTCCTGCTGACCACAGCAGAGACTGTGCTCATGGTGGGGACTGACAGCCACTCACTATTAGCCAGGTTAGTCACTTCATCCTGGGTTCCCACCTGGACTGCACTTCCCAGAACATTGGCAGTGAGTTGGCCTATGGCTGAGTTGACCAAATGGATTGGCAGAGGAACATGTGTTCCACTACTGTGCCTGCTCTGCAAACATCCTCCTATGAATAGTCCTCTCTTTTCTATCTCCTTGGTGAGGGGAGTGGAGATGTGTGGTAGAGCAACTTTGGAGCCTGTGTCTGGGTGCCCCATAGCTGTAAGAGGCTGACTTGAATGAACAAAGAACACACTCCTCATGAACTTGAACCCTGACACATTTAGGCTATTGGGCACAGTGATTATCTTGTTATAACCAATGTTCATGTGAAGAAATAATATAATACCTCCAAAATCTCAGGGACAAATGGCTAAATGACTATATATAAATAATTTGTGTAACAAGAAGCATAATCCAATAAGTAAAGGCATGGAGGTATATTCTGCTTAGAGAATAAAGAATTATAAATTAAAGTGCTAAATGTACTGGTAAGTCTGTGGGAACCATCATACATTTACATCAATAACTAAGCTCACCATGTGGAAGTACTTGGAGGAATTCCACTGGCATACTGTTGAGCAAAAGAATACAGGCATAAAAGAGTGCCTTGTGTACGTGTCTCTGTTTATTTATCTAATGTTGTGGTGCTAGAGAGTGAAAGCAGGGCCTTGCATATTTGAGACAAGTGCTCTACCACAAAGGTGCATTTCAAATTTGAAGGAAGGTAAAAGCCACTAATGATGGTAGAAACCAGACAAATGGCTGTGGAGGAGAGCTGATGCCTGAGATGACACATGAAAGAGGCTTTGGGGTACAGGAAATGGTTTCTATCTGGATCAAGATGGTGGTCATGGGGTATGTTTGATTTGAGAAAGTTATCAAGCTATACCTTTATAATTTATGTACTTTCCTGTATGTATATTAAACTTTAATAAAAATATACTGTCAAATTTGGTTGGGATAGAGAGTAAGAGAGGGCTTCTATCTTCCTTAGATCTTGCCCATCAATTAATTTTCATTTGGATTATTTAAAAATTTTGGCTACCATGAAAACACCGCTGTAAACATTCATGTGCAAGTTTTTGTATGAATATAGATTTTCAATTATCTTGAATGGGATTATTGGGTTCAACTTTTTTTGTGTGGAACTGGCAAACTATTTTCTAAAGCAGCCATACCATTTGACATTCTCACTAGGAATGAATGAAGGTTCCAGTCTCTCCACATCTTTGTCAACTTTGTGTTTGTCTTTTTATGCCATCCCAGTGAGTAGGAGGGGCTGGGATTTAGCTCAGTTGGTAGAGTGCTGCGCTGCAGTCTCTGAGGTCCCGAGTTCAATTCCCAGCACCACAAAAATGGGAGAAGGGCCTGGCAATCCACTCCCAAGGCAATTCCGAAACAGTCAGCCATTGATAACCTTATGAGGGTCACTATGAGTCGGATACCGACTCGACGGCACCTAACAACAACAAGTGAGTAGGAGGTTTAGCTCAGTTGGTAGAGTGCTCCTCTGCACTCTCTGAGGCCCTCAGTTCCATCTCTAGTACAGCAAAAATGGGAGAAGGACCTGGTAATCCACTCCTGAAGCAACCCTGAAGCAATCAGCCATTGAAAACAGTATGAGAGTCACTATGAGTCAGACCCAACTTGACAGCACTTAACAACAACAACAGTGGGTAGGAAGTAGTACCTCATGGTGCCCTTGATTTATATTTCTCTGAAGACAAAAGATGATAGATCTCTTTTAATGTGCTTATTGGTCTTTTGTATATTCTCTTTGGATAAATGTCTTTCAAAGTTTTGCCCATTTAAAAATTATTATATGTCTTTTTATTGTTGAGTTTGAAAAGTTCTTTATATATTCTTGATCCTAGACCCTTATCAGTTATCTGTTTCATAGATATTCTTTCCCATTCTGTGGGTGGTCTTTTTCACTTTCTTGATAGTGCGCTTGGAAGTACAAAATTATTTAATTTTGATGAAGTCCTATTTACGTATATTTTCTCTTGTTGGCTAGGTCATATCTAAGAAAACATTGCCTAATTCAAAGTTGCAAAGATTTACATGTATGGTTTCTTCTATGAGTTTTTCCAACTCAATAGCACCTAACAACAACAATTTATATTTAAGTATTATATTTTGAGTTACTTTTTGTATCTGATATGAAATATGGGTCCAGATTAATTCTTTCGCTTGTGAATAGCAGTTGTGTCAGCACCATTTGTTGAAAACATTCTTTTTCCTTCACTGAATTGTCTTGGAACTCTTGTCAATCAATTGATTACAAGTGGATGGGTTTATTTCTGGACCCTCAATTCTATCCCATTGATTTATATGTCTTTACTTGTGCCTATACCACATTTTGTGGATCATTGTAGATTTGCAGTAAGTTTTAACATTGGGGAGTATGAGATCTGCAAATTTGTTCTTTTTTAAGATTATTCTGGCTCTTCTGGGTCCCTTGAGGGGAATATATATATATATATATATATATTTCAAGATTAACTTGCCAATCTCTAAAAAAAAGTTGAGATTTTGACAGAAACTGTATTGAATCTTCTCCACATGTCTGTCAGCTTGTAGTGCTGTGGGCATTTGCATGTTACTGTGGTGCTGAAAGCTATGCCACTGGTATTTCAGATACCAGCACAGCCACCTATGGTGGATAGGGTTTCAGTTGAGCTTCCAGAATAAGACAGACTAGGCAGAAGAACTTGGCAGCCCACTCTTAAAACAATTAGCCATTGAAAACCCTATGAATATCAGGGAAGCACTGTCTAATATAGTGTCAGAAAATGAACCCCTAGGCTGGAAGGCATTCAAGAAATGACTGGGGAAGAATTGCCTCCTCAGAGTAGAGTCGACCTTAATAATGGAGATGGAAGAAAGACCCTGGGATCTGCTTTTGCTGATGTGGCACGACTCAGAATGAGAAGAAACATAGTGATTGCAACAATGGGCTTAAATATAAAAAGATCATGTGCATAATAGAGTGTCAGGTAGTGTTCTGTCTGTTGTACATAGGGTCTCTATGAGTCAGACCTGATTCAATGATACTTAACAACAACAACAATCTTAACTAGTTTGTAAGATCTAAATCATATCTTCCAGCATATGAACTTGAGTTATTTTCCTATTTATTTTGGATTTTCAATGATATTTCATTTTCAGTATATAAGTCTAGAAATTCTTTTATTAAATACTAAGGATTTTATTAGTTTTGATGCTATTATAAGTGGAATTGTTTTTTAGATTTATTTTTTGGATAACCATTACTACTTATCATAATATATTTTGTGCAAGAATGAAATTTCAGTTTGATTAAAATGGTCCTCAGGAATTCACATGCTTGACAGAAAAGATTAGTTTTATGGCATGAATAAGCCCATATAAGTAATTTTTTTGATAACTGCTTAGTACGTTAACCCACATTTGTGAAACTGAGTTTAATTTCTTTAAAGGAGGTATAGTTTATGTACACATCTTTGTAGTAAGTAATGAGACATTTGTGCAATTACATATTAAGAGAGGCATACAAAGACATTTGAATATATTCAAAATGAGCATTTTAGAAGATCTTCCTTTTCAGACTTAAGTCACTATAATTCTGAAGTTTAATTAGCAGCTTTCCTTTTGTCCAGACAGAATGCTATAAATATAAATTGTTTCTATAAGACATATCTTAGGTATCCCCTGAGGATGTCATGGTACACAGATACTGTCCTAAGTATTATGTGTCTCATGAATTTTTATAGTTTTCAAAGGGTCTATAATATGCATTGGGAGAAAGACCTGGCAACACACTCCCCAAAAACAAACTGCCGTTGAAAACTCTATGAATAGTAGAAAAGCATTAACAATAGTGTTTTGCCTGTTGTATGTAGGGTTGCTATGAGTCGGACACAGACTTGATGGCACCTAACAACAACAATAATATGCATTCAATCAGCAAAAGGGATTTTGCTAATCCAAATCCATCCTAACACTAACCAACTGATTGTTGTTGTTGTTGTTGTTAGGTGCCATAGAGTCGGTATCCAACTCATAGCGATCCTGCATACAACAGAGGAAACGCTCTTGTCAGTGCTTCTCTTCTGTTCATAGGGTTTTCAATGGCAGACTGATTTTTGGGAGTGGGTTGCCGGGTCCATCTCCCACAGTATCTGGTGTTCCCAGGTGGTCTCCCATCCAAGTACTAACCAGGCCTGACCCTGCTTATCTTCCTAGATCTGATGGGATCGGATGCCACAGGGCTACAGCTGCAGGCAACAAACTGATACTCTATTTAAATTCCCATAATTTCCAAGGCTGAAGCAGGAGAATTTGTGGTGTTTGTGCCCAAATCACTCTATCAATTGCTTGTTGTTGTTATTAGGTGCCATGGAGTCATGTCCGACTCATAGTGACCTCATAGAGTTTTCAATGGCTGATTGCTTTGGGATTGCTTCGGGAGTGGGCTTTGGGAGTCCTTCTCCTGTTATCAGTTGCTTAGAAGACAAAAAGTACCTTTTGCTAGGGTTTTTCTTACAACCTGGCAGGGCCTCACCACAACTAAAAACTTAAATTCCTTAGCTTGACCTAATGTTGGGATTAGGGGCTTGGGTTTTGCTCAGCTAGTAGAGTCCTACTCTTTACTTTCTGAGGACTCAGGTTCAATCCCCAGCACCACTAAAATGGGAGAAGGATGTAGCAATTCACTCTTGAAAACAATCTGGAAACAATCATTGAAAACTCTATGAGGGTCACTATGAGTAGGACCCAACAACAACAATGTTGGAATAAACAATTGGGAGAGTCAGCCAGCCTTCCTTTACTCTCCCACTTGCAGGCTACAAATGTTAAACAGCACTGCCCTCTAGTGATGAAACTTGAAAAATGTCCAATGAAAACTATAGTCTAGGAATATAAATTTTGTGGACTACATATATCTATCATAGATTTCCATCAGAGATTCAGAGAGCCACCAATTCTCTGCTTTCATCCTAAAAGAACAAGAACATTCCTAGTGTTTTCATACTCACGATATCCCCTCCTCCTCTATCCCCAGTAATATATTGTTTCTAACATTTCTAACATTTGCAACCATACCACGCTAGCATCTGATCCCGCCTGATGTCGGAAGCTAAGCAAGGTCAGCCTGGTTAATCCTTGGATGGGATACTTCAGGCTAGAGAGAAGGACCTGGCAACCCACTCCCAAAACAATCAGCCATCAAAAACTCTATGAATAGTGGGGAAGCACTGACAATAGTGCTGACCATGGCACACAGTCAGGGAGGGTTTCATTCTGTTGTACATAGCACTATGTACAACACTATGTACAACAACACTATGTACAACAACACTATGTACAACTCACTATGAGCTGGACCTGACTTGATGGCACCTAACAGCAATAACAACAGCAACAACAACATTTCTAAAAGCTCAGCATAATTCACAAAATGATGTAAACAACTATGGCTTCTTCCTGAGTAGAAATGCTTCCAGACAGCAGGAAATGGACCAGAGGGAAGAAGACAGGAAACCTGATGTAGATTGTCAGTTTCTTTTAAGGACTCTGCTCCTCCTTTCTGTGGTTGAGAAACCAGAGGTTCAAGAATCAGGAAAGCCCATGATTGAGAAGCCTTGTATCTTGCTTCTCAGTCTAGCCTCCTTATTGCAAGCCATAAAGAGATGTGATTCCTTAAAGGCAGAAGTTGCTTACATAACATTTCTGCCTTTCTAACATGTTGGCATCGCAATCAATGTTAAGTGTGGAAATTTTTCTCCCCCATTAGATTTTTTGGTTAAATTACAGGTTTTAATTTATTAGTTGTATTAGTAGTATTTGAATTTAATAAGACTGTAAAATCAGTAAACTAACCAATACTCAAACTTCAAACAGAAGTAATTATTTCTATTCCAACAGGACTTTGCCTTAGGTACATACAACAATGCTCTCAATATCTGACACCCCATGCCTGTATTCTCATAGCTTAAGTTGCTCTTCTATTCATCAAATGTTTACTAGAAAGTTCCACATGTGAAGTAGTATACAAGACCCTGTGGACTTTATCACATACATGCATCTTGTTTATCTTCATCTTATTCATCAGGCAGGAACATGAGGTGCTTACTTAGCTATGGGCTGAGGTTTAGCTCAGATGGTAGAGTGCTGCTCTGTGCTCCCTGAGCCCCTGGGTTCAATTCCCAGCACTGCAAAAATAGGAGAAGAACATGGCAACCCACTCTAAAAGAAATCCTGAAGAATCGGCCATTGAAAACCAATCAGGGTCATGATGAGTCAGATGAACCCGACAGCACCTAAAAACAACAGCTACAACAACACTTAGCTACAACACATTGTTTAGTTGCAGTATGCTGTGCTTGCAAACTGAAAATAAGACCTTCTGCCTGTCATAAGATTAGCCACTTTTCTTCTACACATGTTCTCAGCTGTGATGTTCTGGCTTACCTCACATAGGCCCAGGAAGCAATGGTGCCAAGTGACCATAGACTGAAACCCCTGCAACTGTGAACCAAAAGAAATCCTTCCATCCTTAAGTTGTTTGCTCAGGTATTTTGTTACAGCAATGAAAAGTGACTAACACAATACCTAAGAGGGGCAATCATACAGTTGGGTTTGAAGCTGGGGAGGGGTTGTTCCAGTTATTCTTCTTTCTTTCTATATGAATTTGGGCATAATTAACATATTTTGGTTATTATGAGTATTAAATGAAATTTAGTACACATATACATGTGCATATGAACACACATAAATTTATACATCTGAAGTGCTCAATTACTATTGATTCTTATTATTACATATTCTACCTTATGTTTCTTTTACATTCCAGGTTATAGTTCTTTTTCTTCTACTGACTTTCAATAAAATATATTGTTCTCCTGATCACTTTTTCTGGTTTACTGAGGTATAATTGATCAATAAAATTATACATATTTAAAGTATATAAAGTGATGTAGTGATATAGGTATACTTCATGAAATGATTACTGCAATCAAGCAAATTAGTATATCCATCATTTCACATAGTTACCTTTGTGGTGAGAATACTTAAGATATCTCTTAGCAAATATCCAGTATACATTTAATCATTATTATCTAAGAAAAGGGAGATTCTTACCAGCTTATTCAGTCTGAAATTGATTGAATATGTAATCAGGATGCACTGATAATTATTGATGATTGGGAGCAAAAATTGGAAACAAAGAAGGTGTCTCAGTAGTTGGAAAATATGGCTTTAGAGATAGAAATGATGCTGCAGATCACATGATAGAATTTTGTCAGACCAATCACCTTTTCATTGCAAGTACATGTTTTCACCAACACAAATGGTGACTATCCATATGGAAGTTACCAGATGGAACATACAGGAACTAAACTGGCTACATTTGTGGAAAGACACAGGGCAAAACCTCAATATCAGAAATCAGAACAAGAAAAGCTGATGATTGTGGATCAGACCATCAACTCTTCATAAGCAGGTTCAAACAGAAACTGAAGAAAATTAGAACAAGGATACAAGAGCCAATGTATGACCTTGAGTATATCCCACCTGAGTTCAGAGACCATCTCAAGAATAGATTTGATGTGATAGAGACTAATGTTGGAAGACCAGATGAGTTGTGACATGACATCAAAGACATCATTCATGAGGAAGGCACTGTCTACTAAAAAGACAGTGAGAAAAAGAAAAGATCAAATTGTATGTCAAAAGAGACTCTGAAACTTGCTCCTGAATGTTGAGCAGCTAAAGTATGGGAAAACATGATGAAGTTAAAAAAACTAAACAGAAGATTTCAAAGGGCAACTCGAAAAGACAAAATCAAATATTATAATGATATGTGCAAAGAGCTGGAAATAGAAAATCAAAAGGGAAGAACATACTCTTTTTTCTTAAGCTTCAACTGAAGAAAAAATTCAAGCCTTATGTGGCAATATTGAAGGAATCTACAGGAAAAATATTAAACAGCACAGGAAGCATCAAAAGAAGATAGAAGGAATATGTACATTCATTATACAAAAAAAGAATTGGTGGATAATCAACCATTTCAGGAGGTTGCATATGATCAGGAACGAATGGCACTGAAGGAAGAAGTGGAAGCTGCCTTCAAGGAATAGGAGAAACACAACGCTCCAGGAATTGATGGAATACCAATAGAGATGTTTTAACAAACACATGTAGAACTGGTGGTGCTAGCTTGTTTATGCCAAGAGATTTTGAAAATAGCTACCTGGAAAGCAGATTGGAAGAGATCCATATTTGTGCCTATTCCCAAGAAAAGGGATACACCTGAATGCAGAAATAATAAAATGATATCATTAATATCACATGCAAGCAAAATTATGCTAAAGATAATTCAAAAGCAACTGTAGCAGTATATAGATAGGGAACTGCCAGAAAATCAAGCCAGATTCAGAAGAGGTCATGGAACCAGGAATATCATTGCTGATGTCAGATAGATATTAGCTGAGAGCAGAGAATACAAGAAAAATGTCTATCTATTGACAATGCAAAGGCATTTGACTGTGTGGATCACAACAAATTATGGATAACATTTCAAAGAGTGAGAATACCAGAGCATCCAATTGTACTCATGAGGAATCTGTACATGGGCCAGGAGGCAGATGTTCAAACAGAAAAAGAAAACACTGCTTGGTTTAAAGTCAAGAAAGGTGTGCATCAGGACTGTATCATTTCATTATACCTCTTTGGTCTCTATGCTGAACAAATAATCTGCAAAGCTGGACTTTATGAAGGATTGGGGGAAGATTCATTAATAACCTGTGTTATGCAAATGACAGAATTTTGCTTGCTGAAACTGAAAAGGGTTTGAAACATTTACTGATGGAGATCAAAAACACAGCCTTCGGTATGGATTGTGTCTCAACATCAGCAAGACAAAAGTCCTTTTAACTGGGTCAGTAAACAACTTCACGATAAATGGAGAAAAGCTTGAGGCTGTCCAAGATTTTGCTTTACTTAGTTCTACAATCAATACCCATGGAAGCAGCAGTCAAGAAATCAAAACATGCGTTGCATTGGCAACAGTTACTGCAAAAGACCTTTTTAAAATGTTGCAAACTAAAGTTGTCTCATTGAAGATGAAGGTGTGCCTGACTCATACCATGGTATTTTCAATTGCATCTTATGCTTGTGGAAGCTGAACAGCGAATAAAGGATACAAGAGAAGAATTGATGCTTTTGAATTATGGTGCTGGAGATGAATATTGAATACACCATGGACTGCCAAAAGAACTAACAGGTCTGTCCTAGAAGAAGTGCAACCTGAGTGTTCCTTGGAATCAAAGACTATGGCTAGACTATGAGTTATGTATTTTGAACATGTAGTCAGGAGAGACCCATTCCTGGAGAAGGACATCATGTTTGAGAATGTCAGGTCAGTGAAAAAAAGAAGGCACTCAACTGGATGGATTGACACAGTGTCTGCAACAATGGGCTTAAAAATAAAAATAGATCACGTGCACAGTATCAGAGAGTGTTTCTGTCCGTTGGACATAGGGTCCTTTTGAGTTGTACCTGACTTGATAGTACCTAAAAACAACAACATAGTTACCATGTCACACACTAGAACTCTAAAGCTTATTCTCTTATAATTGAAAGTTTACATCCTTTGAGCAACATCTCTCCATCTCTCCCCTGGTAATCGCTACTCTACTGTTTCTTTCTATGAGTTTGATTCATCCAAAGTCTACATATAAGTGAGACCATGCCTTATTTGTCTTTGTATTCTGGTTTATTTCACTTAGCATAATTTCTTCTAGACCTATCCATGTATTCTGGTTTATTTCACTTAGCATAATTTCTTCTAGACCTATCCATGTTGTCTCAAATGAAAGGATTTCCTTTTTCTTTAAGTCTGCATAATATTTCATTGTGTATGTATACCATATTTTCTTTATTCATATATTGCCAGACACTTAGGTGTTTTCATGTCTTGGCTATTATGAAAAATGCTGCAGATATCCCTTGCAAATAGTGATTTTATTTCCTTTGAATATATGCCCAGAAGTAGGATTGCTGGATCATATGTTAGTTCTCTTTTTAATTTTTGATAAACCTCTATGCTGTTTTCCATAATGGCTGTACAAATTTACATTTTTACCAATAATGTTTAAGAGCTCATTTTCCCTCACATCCTTGCTAACACTCATTTTCTTTTGAATTTTTGATAATAACCTTTCTAACCTGTGTGACGGAATATCTCATCATGGTTTTGGTTTGCATTTCCTTGGTAATTAGTGATGCTGAGCACCTTTTCATATACCTGTTGGTGGGACTTTATCAGTGACCATGCTCGCATAGCCAAAGGGTTACAGAGTTACTGTGTTATCCAGGAGAGTCTAAATCCAACAACCCTTTTCTTCTTACTTCCCTTACTGAATGTTTTTTCTCTCTGTGAAATAGCTCAAGTAAGTTATAAATGGGGGAAATAGTTAGGACGGGACAGGGTCTCACAGCTAATGAAGGATTATCTTTCCCTACATTTACACTTCAGCAGAGAGAATTAATTTGTGAATTCCTTAAATGCTGTTTTCTCTGTGCCAACTTCAGACAAACGTAGTTTAGGTGAATGTGTGATACTGTTGTAATAGGAACCCAAGCCTAGTGTTTAAATCTCAATATATTGTTAACTACATGATTTTATGTACTCTCCTCTGCCTCTCAGAGGTAACTCTTTCCTAATTCTGCCCCAAATATGTTGTTGTTAGGGGCCAAGTCAGGTCTGACTCATAGTGACCCTATGTACAACTCAATGAAATACTACCCAACACTATGCCATGCCCAGTACTATGTCAGTGCTTCTCTGCTATTCAGGGTTTTTGATGGCTGATTGTTTTGGGAGTGGGCTGATGAGTCCTTCTCTCAAGCCTACAGCACCCACTATTCCCAGGGGGTCTCCAATCCAAGTACTAACCAGGCTGACCCTGTTTAGCATTTAAGATCAGACAAGATGAGACACCAGGGTGGTACGGCTGTAGACTATTCCCCAAATATACTCTAGGGGAAATGAAAGTAACCATTTGCTATGAACTCATATGAGTATCAGAGTTTCTGCACAATATTTCTGTATTTTAGGACATGAATTTGAAGGTTTTCTTATTTTCCTTCTTACACAAAAGAGGAAGATATATAGAGACACTGAAAGAACAATCTGGAAGAGATTGCATCCTAAAAGAAATGGTAGAGTATCTGAAATAGGAATCTGGTCAAATAACATTGCCTCAACGATCAGAAAGGAATAATAATACAAAGGGTGGTATCCCAAAGAGGGGATTTTCCAAGTTGCTGCAAAAACTTGGAGGCCCAAGGCAGTTATTCAGGAGTTATGTAGCCAAGAGTGTAGCCTAGAGATGGAGCCAGAATGATTCTCCTGGCTTCAGCCAAACACCTTCTGTGCACCAGGTATTGGAGTTCAGAGCACATCTTTGGTACCTCTGAGCCAGTGGCCAGCACCACCTTGGTGGACGTGAAGCCCCCGAGGTCTCTGTGGGCCCTGGTTCTTCTCCCTGTGCATGTTCCTCCTGTTTTAGGAGTTGTTTTCTTGTTAGCCTGGGTCATTTGTTTTACTTATGAGATTTTTCGCCTGTTCAGAGTTAGGTTTTCTAAGTTATGTTTACCTATTTTTTTGTAGATTTGTTTATGTTTCTTTAATTATTGTTGACTTTACAAATAACTTTGGGGGATTTTCATATGTAGGTAAAAGAAACAGTGAATAAAATGAAAGATAACCTTAGAATGTGAATAAATCTTTGCCTGCTATTCATCTAACAGGGGATTAATATCCAGAATATATAAAGAACTAAAAAAATTAAGATCACATAATCCAATCAATAATAGGGCATTAAACTAAACAGATGATATATTTTGGACATGTAGTCAGGAGGGACCAATCCCTGGAGAAAGACATCGTGTTTGGGAGAGAGGCAGGTCAACAAAAAGAAGGAAAACTCTCCCCCAGATGGGTTCACACAGTGCCTGCAACAATGGGCTTAAATATAAATAAGATTGTGTGCCTGGTACAGAATCAGGGAGTGTTTCTTCCACTGTACATAGGGTCACTATGGCACCTAACAACAACAACAACAAACTAAACAGACACTTCTCAAATGACAAGGTAAAAATGACTAATAAATGCATGAAAAAATGTTGAACATCTTTAGCCATCAGAAAAACACAAATGAAAACTACACTGACATTCCATTACATCTGAGTCAGAATAGCTACCTTCCAGAAAACAAAAAACAACCAATGTGGCTAAGGTGTGGGGGAAAAAGGAACACTTAAATACTGCTGGTGGGAATGTAAATTAGCCCAACCACTATGGAAATCAGTATGGAGGTTCCTCAATAAACTAAAAAAAATTGAACTTCCATATGATCCAGCTATATCACTTCAAATCAAAATCAGCTACTGTAGAGATATTTGCATACTCATGTTTATCACTGTACTACTCACAACAGCCAAGTTATGGAATCAGCCTAGGTTTCCATCAACAGATGAATGGATTTTAAAAAAATGTGATATGTACATATGATGGAGATTTATCCAGCTATAAAGAAGAATGAAATTATGTCGTATGCCGGAAAGTGAATGGAACAAGAGATCAACATGTTAAATGAAATAAGCCAATCTTACAAAGATAAAAATTGAATATGTGGATTCTAGTGAAATGAAAAAAGAACATGAAAGTAGAAGGGGGACTATGAGGAATGTGGAAAAGGCAAAAGGCAAGGGATATATGAAAGAGTAATAGGGGTGGCAAATATGATCAAAGTACATTATATGAATGTGTAGAAATGCCATAATGAAACCTGTTACTTTGTAAAATTTATAGACACTAATAAAGCTTACAGTCCTACCACTGTGGCATCCGATCCCATCAGATCTCAGAAACTAAGCAGGATCAAGTCTGGTTAGTACTTGGATGGGAGACCACCTGGGAACACCAGGTACTGTAGGCTTGGGAGAAGGACCCAACAACACACTCCCAAAAAACAATCAGCCTTTGGAAACTCTAGGAATAGCAGAAAAGTGCTAATACTGTTTCGTCTATTGTACATAGGGTCGCTATGAGTCAGACACTGACCCTATGGCACCTACCACTACCAACAACAATAAAATAAATTAAAGATAAAGAGGGGTGCTTCTTGTTCTCTGGTGGTGTCTCTTGCACTCTCTCCTTCTCATGTCCTCTCCCTATCTCCTTTTAAGTAGCTAATCTAAATATCTGTTTGTTTTTAAATCACCAATTGACATCATTTCATCATCTTTACCTAAGTTGAAATTACTTGTTTGCTTAACCCCATTTTTCTGTGCTATCTCTCAATTCTCATCTGCTGAAAAGGCCAACTTTACAAGCCCTGGTTGAAATTTATGTTTGGATTAGAAATTGGAAGATGTAGGCTGGAGAGGTAGCTCAGTGGTAGAGTGCTTGCCTGACATGAGTGAGGTCCTGAACTCTGAGTTCAATGACCAATACCACACACACACAGCCAATCTGTAATGCCAGCACTCAGGAGAGGAGGCAGGATTGTGAGTTTGAGACCACCCTGTGCTACATAAGCAAGATCTTATTTCAATAAAACAAAACAGAACAATAAGAAAGAAAGAAAGAAAGAGAGAGAGAAAGAAAGAAAGAAAGGAAAGAAGAAACAAAAGGAAAGAAAAAGAAAAAATTGGGTGTTGCTTCTATGATCTTCTAACATAAGGGACTAAAGTTTTAATGCTAGGTTCTCTCCTGAGCTTCATTTTGTTTATTTATTTACTCAATGGTGTGTATTGAGAATCATTTCTAAGGCTGCTGCCCATGGTCATGTGGGTTGTATACTGTACAATGCCACTTGAATAAAACATTGTCTTTGTTCTCATAGAGCTTACCTAGTAGAAGGAGATCATAATAAATGGTCTATCTGAATGTTTTGAATTCAAGATTAACTTACCTGTACCCTGCAATCCAAGGCAGGGACCTGGGAATTATCCTAGGCATCTCTGTTCTCTCCCTGTCCAATAAGTTACTGCATCTTGTTGATGCTACGGGAATCCATTCCCTTGGTGTTTGCACCATTGCCACTGTCCACAGACTTGTGCAGTTTCTGCACTGTGAATGGATATTTGGATGGAAGAATGAAAAGGACTGGAAACCTCTATTTAGCCCTGCCCCTGGATGGAAGCAAGGATAATCTCCACTTTTACAGATGTTCTTTTTTTTTAAGCTGTATGCCTGTAGGACTTTGTTGCTCAGGAAAGTTCCTTTCCTCTAATTTTTCTGTCCAGTGGTGGATAGTTGACATGGTGGCTTTTTCTAATTAATACAAAGTTAAAATATTGGCCAACTCTTGTTTGGACTGGTTTGATTATATTCCAACTGTTCTTCCTGCTCACTTCTCACTTCCAATTCATTCTCACACACAGCTGGTCAGGGTGATTTTTATAAAGCTCAGAACTGACCATTGTGTGTTTTGCCTAAAATCTTTCTTTTGGATTCCATTGCTCTCACCAAAAATAAAAATTCATTTGAAAAGATGGAAGACAAATCTTTACATGGAGTAAGTTCCAACACAATCCGAGCTCCTGTTTACCCAGATGTCCAGTCCTGATTTTCCTTGCAGCCCCTGAGTGCTTCTTGTTGTCTTTGTTTCTTTTGCTTTGTGGGTGCTTCTCCCTGTGCCTTGCAGAGTGTATGCCTTGTTCAAGTTAGCTCACTTCTTCTTGTCTCTTAAGATCTTGTGCATTATCTTTATCTTTGCAATGCAGTGGGTTTCTGGCATCTTCTTTGTAACATGGATGGTCAAAAAATATATATTAAATGAAAGCACCAGTTCTGTGTTAAAAATATTAGGAAAAACCTACTCTTCTTTGGAGCACCTTCCCCAGAAAGAAGGTCACATTAGTGGTCCAATGGAAACACTTAAGATACAAATGATCAGACCCAATGACTGACATTTGATGGTACATGCAAAGTGGGCAGAGCAGGGATGGAATCCCCAACAGACCAGCTGACTATGCGCTTAGAGCATCAGAAAATAAGCACACATGAATTAATGGAACACAATTTGGGAAGAAATTTTGATACTAGAAATACTAGAAAATGCATTGCATTAGTATCATTTCTCTTTCTTCAGGGTTTAGATCTTTTAAAAAGTATTGCATTTTAAAAAGTATTATAGGAAATATCAGTGGTGGCAGGGTGAGAAATTCAATGTCTTTAGTGCTGAGGACTTCTAAAGATCTTCATCTAGCCCGGGAAGGGTATTGCTTCAAATTTTGGTCAGAGTATAAATTCTTGGCTTTCAGAAGTCTTTTAGTTTCCCTGGTCATAGGACTGGGCAGAATTTTATGATTTTGGAATGAAGTTTGAAGAGGTTGGAGCTTGAGACAATGGACAATGCCTATCCTTGCATCAAGGGAGAACATTTGCTTCAAGCTTCAGGATTTGTTCTGGACTAATGAGAACAAGCCTGCAGCTGTACCACCCTGACCTCTGGTTCAGATCTCAGAAGCTAAGCAGGGTGGGGCCTTGATAGTACTTGGATGGGAGATTGCCTGGGAACACCAGGTGCTATAGGCTTGGGAGAAGGACCTGGCAGCCCACTCCCTAAAACAATCAGCCATTGAAAACTTTATGAATAGCAGAGAAGCACTGACATACTGCTGAGCATGGCACAGTGTCTGGGAGTTTCCTCTGTTGTACATAGGGTCACTATGAGTGGGACCTGACTCAATGGCATTTCACAATGACAACAATAATGGGAACAAAGTCCCAGTAGAGAGGAGAAGAAAAGGCTCCCCTGCAGGCAAACTTCTTTGAGCTCCATTTGAATTCTGGAGGCCAATGTGATTGGCCTTCCTCTTCCCACGCATCCCTCAATCTGCAGATTCCCTTTACTTCCTTCATGCAGGACTGTTCTGAAGGCACATTCTAACCTGATTGTATCTTTGTAAAAAATTTCATAGGTGACCCTGCAGTGGGATTTATTAAGGGGAAGAAGTCTCTAGAGATGGTCATCATTAAGTGCATTTGTTTCTTTGGGGGAAGAGAAACCCTGAATTAGGACAAGTAGTGAGAAGTATTGGGCTGGGGGTTAGCTCAGTTGGTAGAGTGCTGCTCTGCCCTGAGGACCCAGGTTCAATTCCTCAGCACCACAAAAATGGGAGAAGGACCTGGCAATCCACTCCCAAAATAATCCCAATAATTAGCCATTGAAAATCCTGTGAGGGTGACTATGAGGTGGACATAACTCAATGGCACCTAACAAGAAGAGTATGAAGCCAGATCAGAGGAAAATAAGAGTTAGCAGACTGAATCATAATATAAATCCAAGATGGAGATGTTTAATTTAGAGAACAGTGGAGAATTCAAACATGTGCAGAAGGAAAACATGGAAAGACAGCTGGTTAAATTAAATCTTGTGCTGTTTATCAACTTGAATATCTTTATCTTCTCTTTTATTGACAGAGGTATCTCTGTGGTGAGATCACTGTGGTGACTAAGAAAAGCCGGGTAAGTTTCCTCACTGGCCTCATTTGGGAGGAGGGCCCTCTGGGACACACATCATTGTTTGCACTGCTTGGTTTGAGTGATGCAAGAACCAAGCACAAAGCTGCAACCTCCCGGCCTCTCAGACTGCCCCGGGCCTTGTTCTGCACAATATTTCTTTTTAGGCCAAGGCGTGGCAGGCTGCCCACACTTCTTTATTCCCAGTACCAAATGAAACCTTTCTTAAGTGTTACTACATGTTAATAAACATAGTCAGTGAAACCCACTTAAAAAGAATGACTTGTTTATGAAAGAAACCTTTTGAAAGAGAGAATATTTTCCCCCATGGGGCAGATTTAGGCAGAAAAACAAAGAGCTCTTTCAAAGACTTAAAACATGATGGAGGATGGTTTCTGACTTTCTAGCTACAAAAATAATGATACTTTTAGCTCCAACCTGTCTTGCTACAGGGAGTTGTAAAGACACTTTATAGACACAGGCTGAGCCTTTCCAGTGTTCCGTCTCAATACTATTTGAACTTCTTAAGTAGGAGTGATGGTAGCCCCAATATGTATCTTGAGAAACTGAGGCAGGGCAGTTTGTCAATGCCACCAAATAACTTACTGGTGAAGTCAAAAATAGAACAACTGAAGTGGGATGCTTCTGTTATACTGAAACATCTAACGTCATTAGTTCTTTCTTCTTCATTAATTTCTTTTCTCTTTCCTCTTGATCTTCCAACTTATGTTACACTGAGTTTTAGTTTTTGCCAATGAGTTGGGCTCAGCATGAGTCTCTACTGGTTTAGGAGGCAAAGGATCTACAGCTTGTATTAACCAAGGGGTGCCTCTGATTGTTATTCCTTCGATCAATAAAATTATCAGCAAAACTCATCTTGAGAATGACATTCTTTCATCTATTTCTGTAAATTTAATACATAAAATTTTATATTTTTAAAATCTCCAGAATTTGGCACTTTTCTAAAGAAATGGTGTTTAGATAGTTTTAAATTTTCCCCTTTGGTTAATCTTGTAGTTGTAAAATATGCATTTATTCACACATTAATATTTTTATTTGACAATTGCTTGTTTTGAACATACTTTTGGCATAGCATTGGACTTTGTAATGAATGTCAAAAATCTTTCTTTTTTCTTAGATTTTTCTTGAGGCTTAAAAAAAGATTAAATCCTCCAGATTTAAAAAATTTAAAATTTCTTAAAGTTAAAAAAAGATTTAAATCTTTAGGGTTAAAAATACAGTCTATTTAAGGAATGGGAGCTGGTGTCTGGTTGGTTAGTTTTCCTCAGTTAAAGAATTTTAGGTTACTTTAATGAGCATAAGTGTCACTTTGAATGGGAAGCAATCACATACTTTCCACCCCTCCCTTTGTTTTATATCAGTTGTCTCTTGAGAATGAAATGGCCCAAACCTTGGGGTATAATGCACTCTGGTGATATCAGATCCATCTGTTCCCACACAAAGGGAAGATTAACACGTGGCAAGCAGCAAGGGAGTCTTGTCCTACAAGGACGTGTACATATGAGGATTCTAAGATAGATAACCTTGCTGAGAACATGGCAGGGTTACTGTGGGGATCAAATGTGGTTATATATGTGTGTGTTGGGGGTCCTGGGAGAGGCCTGCCTTCCTTTGTGCGTTTTAGCTTTTCCCCCACCTAATTCAGAAGAGAGCAATGGTTTTGGTCTACAGAAAGCAGCCTTTTCCTATCTAAAAGTGGTTTCCTTTTTTAAGGACCACTTGAAAAGAGTAGCTGCTGTAATGAGAAGGAATGTTGTCATGACACACTGTAAGTGGCCTCTAGTCCCTCATTCCAGAATGTGTAGCACAAGGGAAACCAGACAGATTTGGCCAGGAACACCCACCATGCCCATGGTGTTTAGTGCCAAGAAAAACCCTGAAAATCACTTTTCAAACCACATTCCTACGCTAGTCTTTCCACCCTACAGGTGCCTTCATCAGCTCCAGAAACCTACAGTAGTCTTGGGGGAGGTGGTGTTCATGGAATGGCATTTCTGGTTGATTGTGATGATACCACAAAAACGTTGCAAATAGATCATTTGACTTTATGTTAACAATAAGAATAGAGCATAAGCTATGTGATTTCTGTTAAAATTCACTTTAACTGCTCATAGATTATCTTTTTATACTATAAGTGTTTTTGATCAAATACCTATTTATTAAGTGAAATTTGAGTCTAGGGTTTGTTTGCTCATGTGGGTCATTTATGGATCTTCTTGCCTTACTTTTTTCAGCTAGATATAGATATGGTACACTGAATGACTTCCTAACTATTCCAAGGGAATCCCAAGGGAACTTTCATTTAAAAATTTTAATATAATCTTATATCTTAAAAAAAAAGATTACTAGCTGCCACCTAGCTCCATGTCCTTCTCTCATATAATCATCCTTTATATACTATTTCTAGGGTAATAACCATTAGTATTTCAGTTCCCTGCTTAAAAACTTTCCATCAGTCCCTTCTCTAGAACTAAAGAGACTTGTCAATATTTTATTTAATTCATCTTCACTCCAGCAGTGCTGAACTGATTAATTTCCATATACACTTAATGCATTTTCTTATGTTCTTTGACTCTTATTGTTCATACCATCTCTTGTGTCCAATGATGTGCCATATTTAGGCTGTAGTTTATCTATTACCTGTTTTCTTCTCCCCCTGAGTTAAAATATGACTTCACTTCCCCAAATCCCATCTTACTTTGTGCTTGTTTTATGGCTTTTATTGCAAGCTTGCATTATAGTTATCATGTAACTCCACGTGTATACAAGTTTTTCTCTGATGTCCTAGAAGGCCTTTGGGGAGGGCTTATTGGTGTGTGAGTTTCATCAAGAAAATCCTAGCACTGTGTAGTATAAAGTAGCATTTTGTAAATGCTTTCTTTAATAAATAAGTGAATATGTGAGCATGAGAGTATCCTAAGCCAGTGCTTGTTCCCCCCACCTCTCTCTCTCTCTCTCTCTCTCTCTCTCTCTTTCTGTGTGTCTCTGTGTGTGTATATGTTAGAAGAGTATCAGAGGGCTAGGATCATTATATAGATGTAATAGCCTTTAAATACAAAGAAATTTGTATTTTTACAAGTAAGCTAGGTCTCACAATGTCTATGGGACTTAGAAAATTTCAGCCACAGAAATCATTACAGAAAAGACTAGCAAATCTAGACTTCATGAATGGTTTTTGAGTCTCCTGGATTTGCCTAGAGCTGTGGTCCTCAGGGCAGGGTCCCTGGACTGGTTAGAAATGCAAATTCTCTGGCCCCATCCCAGACCTGCTACATCAGAAAATCTAAGAGTGGAGCCCAGCAACTGCATTTCAACCACCCACCAAGACAGTTCTGATGCATACCCAAGTGTAAGAACTGCTGGCGCAGAGCAAGTTCCAGGGAGGCTTGTGTTTGGTCCTGACACCTGTTGGCTCAGCTACCAAACAGGACTTTCACAATTAGAGAATGGCTGTCAGTTCCATTAAAAGTGGGGAATCACAGCATACAGTCACGCTTGCTCATCCTCAGAGCATGGATCAACTGGTGACAAACAGGAGCCTATCTTTGACTGCCCATCTTCCTTTGGTTCATCATGAGGAACTGCTGCCCGTGACAGCTTGATACATGGATGGATGATGATGCTTGATACGAGAGGTGACTGACCACAGTTTCTATGTCTTGCCAATTCCTTATTCCCAGCTACTATGAGCTCTCAGCTCTCAGCTCCCTATCAGATGACTAACATCCAAGGTTAAAAGAATATTCTTTGACTCCGCCTGGCCTGGATGCCTGCTGGTTTCTGATCTCTCTCATTTGTCACATGCAATGATAGCCTAGCAGACCATTCTCCATTCTCCATTTGGCATTTGTTCACTTGCTCAAGATGCACATTTTCCTCACTTCTTGTTGGCTGCCCCTGTGTAGCTCCAGCACTCACCCTCCCCCATGTGAGTCAGACCTGGTTTGCCAAAGCCATTTACGGTGGTTCCATTATCTCAACAGTGACTCATAGAGGACTGGGCAGGTGACCCAATTCCAGCCAATAAAACAGGTAATGGGCTTCTGAGGAAGTTTTCTTCATTTTTAGTGTGAGATGCTGAGAATGCCTGTGCCTTTGGACCTTGGTATGTGAGGATGTGGTGTTTGGAGCCGACACAGGTTCCTCAGCATCAAACACATCTTGGCCAACATGCTGAAGATTGTAGAGCAGAGGAAGGGGAGGGAACCTGGTCCCAGGTAGTGTTGCTGAATCATTGAATTAAACACTCCTAGAGCAGCCTGTGTCAGGACTTCTGTTACAGGAGATAATCACTCCCCTGCTGGCTAGAATTCCTTAAATATTTAATATTTATTATATTTATTAATATTATAATATTAATCTATAATATGTAATATAATGTATAATATTAATATCATATTTATTATTGCTATTCTGATCCTTTTAATTTCTCCTGAAAACCAAAAGAGACTGATGTGATATCTATAAATTTCTCCCAGCCATGAAACTTGGTGGTTCTTTTCGCAGAGTGTCTGTGTGTGGGATACCAAGATGAAACAGGTTTTAGCCGTACTGGAAGGGCAAGTATTGCTGGAGTTAGGGTCAAGTTTGGGTCAAGTTAGGGTCAAGTTAGGGTCAAGTTTGTCTGCAGAGTAGGAGGTGGACTCAGGATGAGACAGTGGGGACTTAATGGAGAGCTAGAGTCTGAGTCCTTACAGCACAGAAAATCAGGAGATCATGAAAAGGCCAGGCAGGCATTGTAGATAGTAGCTGGGAGCCAGGAGGAGACAAGATAGAAAAATCATGAGGAATAATTTGCTTGCCAGCAATCAGATCTCTTGGCATGTGTTTAACAAAGGATACTCTCAAGGTACCCGGCACAGATGATACTTAGCGCAGAGTAGTAGAGGGACAGGGGCTGGAGTTTAGCTCAGTTGGTAGAGTGCTACTTTGCACATTCTGAGCCCCTAGGTTCAATCCCTGGCACACCCAAAAGGGGAGAAGGACCTGGCAGCCCACTCCTGAAACAATCAGCAATTAGAAACCCAGGACAGGATTTAGCTCAGTTGGTAGAGTGCTGCTCTACAGTCTCTGAGGTCCCAGGTTCCATTCCCAGTACTGCAAAAATGGAAGAAGGACGTGGCAATCTACTCCTGAGGCAATCCCGAAACAATCAGCAATTGAAATGAGGGTCAATGACTCAAACACGCCTCTACGGCACCTAACAACAATAACGGATAGCAGAGAAATTCTGACACAGTGTTGGGCATAGCACAATGTCCAGGAGTGTTTCATTCTATCATACTGTAGGGTCACTATGAGTTGGATCTATTTGTTGTTACCTAACAACAACAACAACAACAACAACAACTAGAAGGTCAGCCATCTCCTGGGGGCATTGCCAGGATCAGGAGTCCTTCGCCCATTCTGTGAACTCTTATGCCTGGCCTGCTATCTTTCACACTGTCTCTGCTTGCCTCATGTAGTATCTTTTCTCTCTTTTCCAGTTGTTATTTTCCGATGTTTTTCTCTATGTTCACAATTCAGATCTCAGTCTTCACTGCATTGTAGTGCAATTTCTAATCTTATTGGATGTTCTGACTTGGAAAACAGATTTATGTTAGCCACAAAATATTAAAAACAAAACAACAAAAACAACAAAAAAATTTCTACCATTTTTGAGTCAACATTGCCACCTAGTGGTAATATAATTCACAAACCTCTGAAGAAACTTGTAATTGGCTATTTCATGTCAAGGATTTTCCAAATGGGCAAAATATTGAGCAAGAAGAGACACTAATGATTCAAGTTAAATACATCATTTTAAACATGACGAAATTGGGCCCTAGGGAAAGTCATATGATAACTAAAGGCCTTTAGGCCACTCAACTAGTTGTTGGGTTTATGGTTTCTGAATCACAGACTTTTTTTTTTTTAAAGGAAATTGTTATTTTTTTGCTATTGAAAGTTTGTTTGCCCACTTAGTTTTCTCCCTTATGCTTTAAAGAAATTCTTATCCAATTTTTCTCCTTCCTGGAAGGAGTTACAAAATGAAACAAAACAAAAACCATGAACTGAATCCAGTTTTGACTGAACCAAGGTTAAATTACTTTTCCTGTTTGATATGCTTGTTTTGCCTGTTTTCTGTCTTTCTTAATGGTTTTCCAACTTATGAACATTTCTGTCCATCTTGTGTATATTTCAACATGGTAAACTTTTTTTTTTTTTTTTTTTTTTTTTTTTTTTTTTTTTTTTTTTTTTTTTTTTTTTTTTTTTTTTTTTTTTTTTTTTTTTTTTTTTTTTTTTTTTTTTTTTTTTTTTTTTTTTTTTTTTTTTTTTTTTTTTTTTTGGTGTTATTGCGGGGATGAACCCAGGGCCTTGCCCATACTTTGCAAGTGCTGTACCACTAAGCTGCACATTCGCAGCCCCTTTTTTGTTTTTTATCTTGTGTCAGGGTCTTGCCAAGTTGTGCAGGCTGCCTCAGGCCTCAAACTCTCAATTCTTCAGCCTCAGCCTCCTGAGTTGCTGGGATTACAGGCATGCACCATTGTGCCTGGCTCAGTAAACAATTTTCTCAGTAAACAATACATTCTGTACCATTTAACAATGTGCAGTTTGAGGGATGTCTGGGGTGAAATGTGAGATTCTGAATTTCCAGAAATACTGAAACTGCAGCTTGGGGATCATAGGGCTTTCAAGAACAATGATTATACTGTCAGTAACCCAAAATCTGTCTTTAGATGTGCTGGAAAACTGTGTTGAGTTTGGACAAATGGGGAGCTTTTGTGTTAAGCAGCATCAGCTGAAGTAGCTAATTCTCTTTTTGGCTGAAGTGGTGTCAGGTCACATGTGAAACTACTAATCTCCTGCCCTCCTGGGAGTCTGTGATAACAGGTCTGGTCCTGTCCTCCCAACCTAGTCCCAGGCGCCACAATTGTATCAAAGAGTACATTTGCTCACACATTGGGTTCACCTGTGAAGCTCACAGGCATGCTCACAGTGGGGTCCTGCCTCTGGATACTGAGTTTAAAAGTTCCTCTGTTGGGGAGTAGTATTCCACTGTGTGTATGTCCCATAGGTTTTTTTTTTTTTTTTTTTAATCCATTCTGCTCTTGCCAGAAGTGATGTAAAGGATGCATAATGGAAAAAACCAATGCTGTATGACTTTGTGCCCCAGCATCATTTACTAATAAAGGGGAAAAAAGTTCCTTGGTTGACTCTAATGTGAAGTGAGCCCAAGAACGGCTACATAATAGGCTAAAAGGACACCAGCAGGGCCACCCCCTCCTCTCCTCATCACCAGTTCCGCCTGACACTCTTGGCTGGAGGGGGGATCCAGCTCCAAGCTGCTCCCTGGACATCAATCATTCCCTCAGCCCCCTCATCTCCTTCTATACCCCAGCAGGATGGGCATGCTTTTGGAAGCAAGTATATTCTCTCCCCAGGGTCCCCAGGGCTGGGTGGACTTCATAATTTGTTTTCATGTCACACCCACCTGTTCTCCTCTGGGCCAGCTGAGGTCATGTGATAAGGCTGCTGCAGTGGAAGGAGAGATTTGACTTTTGTAAGGACATGGGTTGGATCAGTTTTATCTCCCAGGAGTTATGAATCAGATGGTCTGAATGTCCTGGTGAAGCTTTTGTGGGATCAGGTTTTTCCTTCAGAAGTTTTCACATGATATTCTGGAAGCTCTGTTCTAGACCTGAAATGACTTTTGACTTTGACAGTAACATCATTAGGATTAATTTTTTAAGGCTGCATCTGCCACTTGTATATATACTTTTGTATATACAAATTTGTATTATACAAATTTGAATTAACTTGTTGATAATGTGTAATTGTGGTTGAAGATTAAAAGACAAATGCGTTGTAATCCAGCATTCGGGAGGCTAAGGCAGAAGGAGTGTGAATTTGAGTCAACCTGGGCTACATAGTGAGATCCTGTCTTAGAAAACAAAACAATCAAACAACAAACAAGACATGACTTAGTTCTTTAGATTTGTCTTTTTTCATTAGATATTTACTGGAGAGGGAGAGAGAGAGAGAGAGAGAGAGAGAGAGAGAGAGCGTGAGCGAGCGCGCGCGCGAGAGAGTGAGGTGGGGAGAGGGTTGTAAATAGACTCTTTTCTTACTCTTACGGGGTTTAGATCTTCAGCTCATATGTAGAAGGCTTGGTTCTCAGTGGCAGGGCCTTTGGGAATTGGGCCATGGATCATAAAGGCTCTGACTTCATGAATGGATTAATTCTTTTATGTATTAATAGCTTAATAGGTTTCAGAGGATGGGCTTTGTTATAAAAGCACCCCTCTATCTTCTTTCTCTCCCTGCCTCTCTCTCTCTCTCTCTCTCTCTCTCTCTCTCTCTTTCTCTCTCTCTCTTCCTGGCTTCCATGAAGTGAGAAGCTCTACCCTGTCAGAAGCTCTCTGCCATGGTGGTCTGCTTCACTGTGGGCCTAGAAACAACAGAGCCAGGTGACCATGCAATGAACCTCTGAAACTGTGAGCCAAAATAAATTCTTTCTCCTTTAAGTTGTTTTCCTCCGGTGTTGTGACACAGCAATGGAAAGCTGACAAAACACTTATCACCTTGGACCTTCTCTATCTTTGGCCCTGTTAACTAAATCTTCTTGAAATCTTCTCTGGCTTTCCTAAAATCATTCTCTCCTGATTCTTCTTCACCTGCCCTGGATGGTCTTAAGTGTCCTTTTGTTACTCGCCCTCAAATGTGGAAGGTCTCAGGAATCCATCCTTGGCTTTCTTTTCATTCTAAACTCTCCCCCTGAGATGTGTACCACTTACTACTTCTCACTTCTGGCTCTACTCATCCAACACCACTGTGTGTAGCTCTGGTTTTCCTTCTGAGCATCAAACTCAAATTTTCATTGTTTATTGAACATCTAAGGCCTCCAGTAGGTCCTGCAGAAACCTAAACTTCAACATGTCTCAAACAGAACTCATCATTCATTCATACAATTAGTATTTACTGAGCAGCTATTATGTGCCAGATACACAGGTCTCTGGAGATTCAGGATTGAATGAGAGAGGGACTGTTTCTACCCTTATGGAGCTTATGTCCTAGTGGAAGAAACTAGCAGAAAACAAATAGCATGATGTTATAAACAGATAAATGTGTTGAAGAAAAATAGAAGAGGGAGAGGGGGTGGAAGATGATGGCATTTACATGTGAGGAAGGAGTGTCAGGAAGTCCCTCTCTTAGCCTTGAAGCCCAGATTATGGCAAGATGAGCAGCAGGAGGGGCTCTGTGCAGCGGGAATGCTAGGCAGAGGACTTTCTCAGGTTTGCCTCTCCATCCACCATCCACTTAGTGATTCAAGCTAGGAATTTGGGTGTTTGTGAATCCCTCCCTCATGCCATGCCTCAAAATCATGAAGTCCTTTGGAACCAGGGAATCTATAAAATCATAGATCTTAGGGTTTTGAGTGGTGGACGAAGAAGGGATCCATAAATACCCAAAGTCCCATAAAAACCTATAGAAAAGTGTTTCCTCTTTTCTTTGTCCGTACTGCTCCTACTTTAATTCAGCACTTCATTGTTTTCCCAGCCTAGAGAAGTGCCATGGACTTTTGAGAGGTGTCCCTGCCCTAGTCTCATCCTTTTAGTCCCTCTGTCTTTCACAGTGATACATATGTTGCATGCATGGATCCCTAGAATTGCCTTCCCACTACCCCCTGATCTGCCAGGATGAAGTGCCCAAGCCTGTCCTGGGCACACAAGGGCTTTGTTGGTGTCACCCTTATTTCTCATGACCCTTTTTTCTCTGTAAACCAATAATCTTGCCTTGATCTCCTGATCACACTGCACAATTCTCCACCTATGCCATTTCCTTTTTACTGTCTGGGTTACCATGCTGCTGCTCTTCCTGGGAGAGTCCTCCTCTACTCCTTGCCTGATAATGCAGACTCATCCCTCTAGGGACCCTTCTGTCCCTGTCCTCTCACTGCATCCTGAGCTTCCTCTTTCAAAGGGGGTAACTAGCTCAACCACTTTGACTTACCTAGCTCCTCCTTCCCCAACTAATTTATCATGGAGGCTTCAGCCCACTATTCACAATAGGCTCCTTATTGAATGTATGAAAAGAAGCCATAGAAATTTTATCTTTTAACTTTTATGATTGTTTTAGAAATAAAAATGGTAGTAGTTTTATTACTGTTATTGCTGTTGTTGTTAGGTGCTGTTGAGTAGGGTCTGATTTACAGCAATACTCAGAGGGTGTTCAATGGTTGATCATTTTGGGATTACTTTGGGAATGGATTGCCATGTCCTTCTCCATTTTGTGGTGCTCAAGATTGAACCCAGGTCTTTAGAGAGTGTGGAGCAGCACTCTACCACCTGGGCTAAACCCAAGCCCAGGACTAGTTATAGTACTTATTAAATATTATTTATTATTCTGAATATTTTATGTGTAGGTGCATTGTCCCCATTTGAAAGATGCAGACACTTGCTGCATAGGTATGGACAGGTTCAGTAAATTTTCCACGGTTTCACATTAAACCTAGGCACGTGGGTTCCAGCATTCATGTTCTCACCCTTGAGGACTTGCCTCACTGTTTATTGTATTAGAAATAATTTTGAGGTTTGTTTGGGAAAAAAATTCTTAAAAAAATTTCAGAACCACATGTGACTCATACAGACAACAAATCTATTTAGAGTAATCTTTATGTTTAGCTATCAATAATAACTACTTCCTCAGAAAAGAAAGATCTCTCTGGTCTAGGAGGGAGTGATGAAAAAGAGAAGAAAATTTCTGTGGATCCCCTATCAGTAGAGAAATGGAGATGTGGAAAAATGTGTGGATGGCTGAACAGTGACCAGAGTTCCCATCCACCCTAAAAATATCTTGGAACTGTATGGAATCTTGGAACTATGTCACAAACTCATGTTGGTTAGGGTGGACAGGGAACCCCAAGACTGAGTTAAATTCTCTACCTGTAGAACCTAACTGGAGCTCATAAAGAAGGAAATTACTCTATGAAAAGTATATAGTTACTCAAGGTCTTGCACACATAGTTTGTCGAGTGATTTTATTTACAACCTCCCTCTATCCTTTAGAGAGCTGGTTTTCTCCAGATGTATCCATGCTTTCTATAAATCGTTCATTTCAAAATGTCTAATTGAGGAAACCTTTTAATAAAATCTGTACTGGTCTCAAGTTAGGCAAAGTCATCCTTAGAGAGCAATTATTATCTGAATTCTAACCTTAGAATGAGAAGCCAGGAAGTTTACGAACATACAGTCACAAACAAAAATACCAGGTGTGTAATCACAACTGTGAAAGAAACCCAATTGGGAGATTTAACTAGTCACTTGCAAACCTCTTTCAAGTTCAAAATCTGCAAAAGGCTTTTGGTAAACAATAGATCTTAGGGGAAATCAAAGTTCTCTTTGGTTGTGGTGGTGTGTGTTTTCCAGTTAAATTTTATGAGTGTTCATTTTATCTAGTGTAAACATCTCTAGGTGTGCTATGTGCTCCATGATCACTATTTAAATAGTGTGTTCCTCAGTGAGATACTAAAACTATATTTGAAGTGTAAGTCAGAAAGCCAATGGGTCTGCGGTTATTTTAACTATGGGCTGAGTCAGATGTGCATGCTGTAACTTCAGTGAGGTTATCTACCTTCTTTAGTCTGAGACTCCTGTTCTCTAGACTGGAGATAGAACTCCTATTAATGTTTCACAGGAGGTATTACAGGATTTGTCTAATATTTTATTTGTAAGTATATTTCTTAGTATCTATTTAATTTTCCATGTGTACTGCATTTATTTCCCCCATGTGTCTGTCATCTTTTCATGCTGTGGGGGCTTGCATGTTGCTGTGATGCTGAAAGCTGTGCCACTGGTAGTTCAGATACCAGCAAGGCCACCCATGGTGGACAGGTTTCAGCTCAACTTCCAGAATAAGACAGACAAGGGAAAAGGACCTGGCAGCCCATTCTTAAACAATTAGCCATTGAAAACCCTATGAAGAACAGAGAAGTACCGTCTCATATTATGCTTGAAAATGAGCACCCCAGGCTGGAAGGGATTCAAGAAATGACTGGGGAAGTAGAATTGACTTTCATGATAGAGATGGAGTAAAGCCCCTGGGACCTTCTTTTGTTGATGTGGCACAACTCAAAATGAGAAGAAGTATAGTATCTGCAACAATGGGCTCAAACATAAAAAGATCCTGTGCATGGTACAGTGTCTGGTAGTGTTTCATTCTGTTGTACATAGGGTTGCTATGAGTTAGATCCCTCTCAATGCCACCTAACAACAAAAACTGCATTTATTTATTCAAAAAACAAACTGATATTTCAAATATTCAGCAGACATTTACTGTATGCTACAATGGACCAGTTAGGGATGATATAAAGATGAGTAAGGCAGAGCTCCTGCCTTCTAGGAACCATACAGTGTGAAGGAAAAAAGTCAGGAAAAATGGTAACTCTGAGTCAGGTACATGGCGGACACTGTTGGTTTTCTGCTCCACAGCCATTCTTTCCATCTTCCTGGCTAATAGGGCCATGATTTGAATAACAACAATAACAATAACAGCAATAATAATAAAAGTGGAGCAACAACATACTCAAAGTTGGGCCCCATTTAGGGGATGAATCTATTGATTGAAGTCAATTGTGTAATACTGCTTCCCTTTGCCATTCTTGGTCAAAATGGCCATGTAACCCTGTTCCAACGAATGAGACACAAGGTAGAATCTTCTGGGGGAATTCCTGGAAAGGATTTCCTCACTAATCAAGAATGAGAGATAAGTGCATAGCAGCCTCTCCTCTTCCTGCCTTGGAGTGTGGTTTTGAGGTGATGATGGTTGAAGCTTAAAGGGAAATATTTCTAACTCACTAGGAATGACTGATGGGCAGATGGAAGAGGGGTCCATTCTTGATAACACTGTAGAAAAACTGAACCAACTATGCCACCAACTTCCTCCAGAATTTTTGTCTTATGAGGTAATAGTGATGATAATAATCTTCCTGTTTCAGGCACTTTTAGTCAGCCATGAAGTTGCCAATACTTGAACAAAATGTTCATGGATAGGCATTTCAATAAAGTTAGGCACAAATCCTTAGAGATGCAGAGTCACAGGGAGGTGAAATCAGGGAGGGCTCCCTGGACCTGGACAGGGTAAATTCTGAGGTCTGTTTGACAGAACAAGTGGAAGTTCACTAGGTAGCAAAGGCAGGGGAAGGTGTCTAGGTGGAGGAAGGTCATGAGGGATGGCACAGAGATATGAGAGCCCTGGCCTCCCTGGACTCACAAGTGATTTTAGATGTCCAGAGTTTTTTGAATGCTCTGTATGTTAGGTTGCTAGCTTAGCCATTAGCAGCCAATATGAAGGAAAAGGGGATTAAAAATGGCTCCTGCTGTTTGACGTGATGGATGAAAGTGTGTTTGTCTCTGAGGACATTGGAAGGACATTTTCTAATGGGTGCCACACGTTAATCCAAGCCACTGGTCTATTTACAATGCAAAGACCCCAAGCCCACATCACACTAGTCTCCCTGAATTGGGCCCCTAGGGCTGATGCCACACTGGGCATCCCCTAATTTGAGTAAAACTAGAGGGAACATGCAGTCGTGCTCTCTTTTTCAACAGCCTCTCTCTTCTTCCACTCCTCTCTCTCCCTCTCTCCTCCTTTCTCCACACTTCTTGCCCCCACTCTTCTTTCTCAGTGACCACCTGCATGCCTCTTCCATTTCTCCGCTGCTATCTTCTCTGTCCAAGGTAATCTTCTGTCTAAAAGTCTGCTTAACCCTTCTTTTCTTTCTGGCTTCTTTATCTTCCTCTGGGGGATAAAAACATCCTTATGCCTATTTGCCCTGGGAACATATGTTCTGCCAATTTTCTTTCCAGAGCTACCTAAGCTGTAGGTGCCTCAGTTTTCCCTGTAATTATTTCCTAAAGGTTCACTATGCTTGACAAACTTTATATTCTCTAACTTCTGTGTTGAGTATAAATGCTTTCATATGCTGAAAGCAGTGAGGGAGGTTTTGCAGCCAGATTCCCAACCTATGATCCAGACCCACCTACCCCAGCTTCTCACATCTCTCCGGTAACAAGGAGAACAGACTTATGATATTCGTGGACTTAATATTCATTTACTTGTGCTCTTTAAAGATTGTAAGTGAAGCATATGGTCTGAAATGTACAGAAACCTGCAATTTGTTTCAGATTTGCATCTCCACTTTGGTACCTTTGAGCCTTGAGGACAGAATGGATCTTGAGGCCGTGGAGCAATTGACAGCGGGCACATGGTTTCCAAAGTCTCTCTTGTTTTTATTCCTAACTGGTGACTCTCATGAGGTATTAGAAATTTGGTTCTTCTGTTGGTCCAGGCCATCTGAGAAGCAGATGCCAAGACAGGATTAAACGTGTAAGGAGTTTATGAGGGGAACCGCCTTGTGAGAGGAAACCCTGCGCAGAGCGAAGCCATCCCAGGGAGGTGCTTGTTAAGAGGGAACAGGGAGGACAAGGAGCTTGAGGGGACGGCCTTCAGTCACTGCATAGCCAAAGGAAGCTTCATGGTCCTTAGGCCTGAGACACTCCCTCAGAGAAGCCGCGGTCTCACAGCAACGGGCCTGCCTCCGTGTCCCCGCCCCACTTAAACCAGCCAAAGGGAAACCCAGGCTGAGCACAAACTCCGTGGGACTGGGTCTCTGAGCACCACCGCCGGGGTCACCCTGAGTTCGGCTCCCTGCAGCTGGAGGTTCTTAAGGATGTTCTCAGTTTCACTTCAAAAAATCAGGAAAAACAAAAACCAAAACAACAACCACAATAAGGACTGGTAATGGATGTTAAAAAAAAAAAAAAAAAAAGAGCTATTTTATGCATTAAATAGGTGAAAGTTCTTAACCTTGTTTGGGGGGTCCTGGAACTCTTTTAGACCTCAATTTCAGCTGGGGACTAGCCTCAAAAAGATTCCTGTACACCAAAGGGCCCATGGGCTAGCATGGCTCCTTGGCCTGACCTCAGGTTCTCAAGCTGTCAATTTTTCTACAGCTGGCTTTCCAGCTGTGGGCCGCTGCAGCTGCCCGGTGCTGCACTGGCTGACATGGGGCTTCTGCTGCCTGCCGCTTGCCCTGTTTCTCAGATGACTCAGGACTCAGCAGCTGCAAAGACACTTCTGCAAACGCACACTCGAGAGATGCCTTGGCTAGCAGTCCGATGTCTCGTCTCTCAGGGCTTCCGAGGGCTCATCTCCTGGTCTCAGAACTATAATCAGGTCTGTCTTAAGTACTAAGTCCTGGAATACCTAAAGGATGAGTTACTTCTGTGTTAGACCTTGACGGTTGCCTTGTGCACTTGGCCAGTTAGAGCCTCTTCACTTCTTCCTATTCCCAATGAGCCCTTCCTGGCAATTTGGAGTTGACGACCTAAATTGTAATCCTGATTTCACCCTTAATGCTTTTTTTTCCCCATCTTTTTTTTTTTGTGTGCCCCAACCCCTGTGCTCACATAATCATAAGAATCAAAAATATAATGCACACATACACGTGCTTTCTTACAACACAGTAGTAAAAATCCACAGGCAGATGATTCTCATCATTCACGGTACTTGTGTTCTATAAAGGTACTACAAACACTGAGTTAGCAAATTTAGAACTGTTGCTGCTTGGGGAAGTACACACACACACACACACACACACACACACACACACACAGGCATGCGCATACATACCTTACATGGATTATAATCTTAAATCTTAAAGCCAATTCATCTAAGTAGATTCTATTCTCTATTTTTTCAGAATGGAAAACAGCGTTCAGAAATGTCAAGTGACTTGACTGAGGCACCATAATCAGGTGCCTGAGATGGGATTCAAACTAGACAGATGAAATAGGCACAGGGCAGATGTGTCTAGCACAGCCCTGCCTCTGCTTTCTCTACCCTGTGGTCCTCCCTGCACCAAGGCTGAAGCAAGAAGCCAAGTCTTGCTTGGTTCCACCTCAGCTTGGAATGGGCTTGTCAGGGCATCCCAAATTTTTTGCCACTTTATGTAGGTTTGCAAATGACCATTAAAGCATTCATTACTTATTTTGGGGTTGCATATAAATGGTAGCCAGTGGACAAATCTGCAGATAAGAAATCCACAAATAATGAAAATATACTGTCCAAAGCCTATAGCCATAGCACTGTGGCATCTGATCGCATCAGATCTCAGAAGCTAAGCAGGTTGGGCCTGGTTAGTACTTGGATGGGAGACTGCCTGGGAACACCAGATACTATAGGTGTGGGAGAAGGACCTGACAACCCACTCCCAAAAATCTGCCATTGAGAACACTATGAATAGCAGAGAAGCACTGACAATAGTGTTTCGCTTGTTGTACCTAGAGTTGCTATGAGTCGGATACCGACTCAGTGGCACCTAACAACAGCAACTGTCCAAGATAAAATAAACAAAACAAAACAAAAAACCCAAAATGTCCAAAGGAGAACCCACTGAAAAGCATGCCTCTTTCTTCTGTCTCAGATCCCTCAGTTCTCCTAGCCCTTCCTCTTCTCATTCCTCAGGGAAATAATCTTACTAATTTCTAATTTATCCTTCAGAGAGAATCCTTATAGCACCATGGACAAAGTGGTTAAGAATAGGGGATTTGAATTTGAAGAAACCTAGCTTTGAAAAAACATGCAAACATAGGCAAGTTACTCAAATTCTTCTAAACCTCAGTTTTTACAACTCTAAAATGGAGGCAATAATCTTGCTTCCTTTGTGGGCTGAGAGGATTAAACTCCCTCGTGTATGTAAAGTGCTTGTCACTGTGAATAATTGTCTGATAGCTGTGAACTTCACCTATAAAGCACTGAGCTTCCCAGTCCTTGAAGTCCACACTACGGCTCTGACCTTCCCTGTCCCACTGTCTTCGACTCCCCCACCTGTCGTCAACCTCAGGTCTAATTTCACAGAAGGACCTGGCTGGAGGGAGCACTTTATCAGTTGCATCCTCTCTACATGTCAAGCCACTGCTTCTGGTTAGAGGATTTATGGAAAGGGTTATAATTCTTTCTTGGCAATCTGAAAGCTCTACCATAATTCAAAAATATTTCCTGTTTGCAGCTTTCATTGAGATGAAGTGGGAAATTTTTACCACATCATTTAGCTCTGTACTTATAAAATTTATAGATGAAGTGTTTGTAATTTTTCATGTCTCAATACAATTTTTTGTGATATGTGTTCATCATTAGATTGCTTCTCTCCCTCCCCCTGTGGATCGATGATCTTTAAGAGGGAAAAAAGTTCCCTATCTCTGCCAACCCCCTCATGTCTGTTAGCTTATTGTGCTTTGGGGGCTTGTGTATTCCTGGGATGCTGAAAGCTCTGCCACTGGTATTTCAGATAGCAGCAGGGCCACCCATGGCGGCAGGTTTCAGCTGAATTTCCAGGATAAGACAGATTAGGGAGAAGGACCTGGCAGCCCACTCCTAAAACAATTAGCAGTTCAAAACCCTATGAATAGCAGAGAAACACTGTCTTATATCGTGCTAGAAAATGAGCATCCCAGGCTGGAAGGCATTCAAGAAATGACTAGGGAAGTGTTGCCTCCTCAAAGTAGAATTGGCCTAATTTAAATGGTCTAGAAAATGCATGTAATTGTTCTAACAAGATAAAAACAAAGACCACTACAGGAAAAGTTTCTATCTTAAACAGGACTGGAACCCAAGGACATATAGAAAAATATTACCAAGTAAAAGTTAGAGAAGACTTAGATGGGTAGGGCGGGAGTGGGGAAGCATAGGGGAGGGTAAGGGGTAACCTATATGAATAATGTTCATCAAAATGCACATATGGAAATGTCACAATGAAAAACATGTCAGAATGAATCACATTAAGGTGTACATTAAAAATTTCCAATTTAAAAAAAAAAGAAAGTAGAATTGACCTTCATGACAAGAATGGAGCAAATCCCCTGGGACCTCTTTTTGCTGATGTGGCATGACTCAAAACGAGAAGAAACAGTCTGCAACATTGGGCTTAAACATAAAAAGATTGCATGGTACGGTATTGTGCAGAGTTTCATTCTGTTGTATGTAGAGTTGCTATGAGTCAGATATGACTTAATGGCACCTAACGACAACAACAAGTTGGGATTGTTACAAAGAAAGGAGAAATATGGTTCTTGTTCTTGGGATGCTTGGTGTCTGGCTAGCAGCAAGACAGTACGTGGAATTATTCACAGCAATATAGAAGTGATAAATATGGCCATAGTTTAGATAAACTGGTTTTTCACCCCGGTTTTCTGCTACAGCATACATGTAAATTGAAGTTCATGTGACAACACACTTATGCTCAGTTCTTTAGAAAGTAGCTATAGCGCCAGCCCTTTCTTTTCTATTCAAGAAAACATTAACATGTGAATGAGTGAGTAAAGCATACCAGTAGGTTTCTAAATTCTCATTTGTTCAAAAATGCCAATTATCGAAAAACTTTAGTACTTTCTGATTATGAATGAATGCAATGCCCTTGCTATGGGCTGCTCACAGAGGTTAGAATCTGGAGGGTGTTGCCTTACCCAGTGATTGCTCCTGGAGTTTCCAGCACTACCCTTCAGTTTCTCAGCAGTGACCTCTGCCACTCCTTGGTGGAAGCTTCTGGAGCTGTTTCATGTTATGACACTGTGTTTCTCTTGCTGTGAGGGCAGCCCTAACTTTCCAGAGTCAGGGCCTCTTCAGTTGTCCCCAAGCTCCAGGGCTTCCTGCAGTTACCCTACTTTGCAAGTGCTGTACCACTGAGCAGCCCCCCAGCCCCCCCCCCCTTTTTTTTTAACTTTTTGAGACAGGGTCTCACTAAATTACGCAGACTGTCTCTGGTCTCGAACTTGGGATCCTCCTGTCTCTGCCTCCTGAGTCGCTGGGATTACAGGCGTGCACCACTGTGCCTGGCACAATCAGCACTTTTTATTCAGGGGTCAGCAAAGGGAAGCAGTGAGGCCCCCAAAGAGGCTGACTATTGGTACCTTGTGAGGACCCATCCTTCATGTCAGGGATGTGCTGCTGTCACTGTCCCCCAGTATAACTCCAACTGGCTTCATTAGCCTTTGGGAGAGACTGTGGACCACATCAGGCCTTGGGCTTCTGGTCAGTGTTCCCTTCTGGGGATTGGAGGCCTGGTCACCAGCCCCCACGAGGAGCTGGGGAGGGAAGAGGTGCTGTTGCTGAGTTCTTCTCATGCCAACCTTGTTGACTCTTTCCTTGGCAATCCAGGTGCTATTGTGAAGATAAATGAGTTAAGAAGGAGGCATAACAAATGGAGAGAGGGCAATTGGGTAGAATTTTTCTATACCTCTGGTCAGAGAGGCAGTGAGGTGAGGTAATATTGAGGACTTGAACAAAAGCTTGTAGCCATGAATTCTTTGTGAAGAGGAAGCCACAGTTGAGCGCCAATAACTGAGGGACCATCTGTTCTAGCTGCTTTGGTTTTGAGTGAGAAAGATGATTTCTACCTTCTGATAATCACAATTTCTTTAACATATCTGGATCCCCTTTATCAAATTTCCAGGACCTGCAAGACATGCATTATTATTTCCATTGCTAATGGAGGGGAACAGAGACTCAACCAGGTCAAGGATCTTGCCCAAATCAGGAAGAAAGAACTGGAATTCCCTGCCTGATCGAACTGGCTTCAAGCCTGGACCCTTCCATATGACCACACTGTTTCCTTATGAATGGTATTCCTCTCTGCTTAAAAAGGCAAAGGCCTTTTGCCATGTTTCAGAATGAGGAGGGATTCAAAGCCAGATTGAAGGTAGCATAAAGAAGACATGTCAAACTGGGAAAATGACACAGGAAGAGTTTTAAGGTTGGAAGAAGTGGCATATTCAAAGATCTTTGAATGCTGAGGATGTGGCTTAGTGGTAAAGTGCTTGACTAGCTTACATGAGGCCCTGGGTTCCATTCTGAGCATTGAGGCTGGGGTAGGGGAAAGCACTAATAAAAGGACCTGGAGTAGGTAAAGATTATAAACAAGAAAAAAAAGCAAATATCTTCAAGTAATTAATTTAGTAGAGTTCAGAGTACAGATGAATGTGGGGAGAAATGAAGTTAGAAAGCAGGTGGGAGTCAGGTTGTGGAGGGGCTTTAGAAACCACCCGAGATTGTGCTCCTTGGTCTGCATGTTCTGCTTCCCCACTGGTACAGCTGAGAAGTTCTGAGACATGGTGTAAACTAGATTTGGAAGAGCCAACAGATCCAGGTAGAGTCTCTCAGATTCCTAGGGCTGTTTCAATATTCAGGAAACGTGGCTGGTGCATACATCAGACTCTCATGGAATAGGAAATTATGATCACTGAGTTTTAAAGAACCCATTAATGATATTGATTCCTTATAAAATAAAGTGTGTGTGTGTGTGTGTGTGTGTGTGTGTGTGTGTGTGTGTATTGGAAAGGAAGTATTAATAGATATGAAAGAGTAGGTGCTTTAATAAGTGGAATGAAATTCTTGGAAATGCATGTTTGAATGCTCTATAGCCATGTTTTGCAAACTAAGCTGTTTGATGGCCATTCAGAAAGTATCCCAAGTCTTTAAGTATGGCACGTTTTCAAGGAAAATATATTTACTCAAGTATTTTGGTAATATTCCATTATTTTCCTTAAAAATATGATTTCCTCATTAGAATATCAAGTACACACAGTTATTTCAGTTAAAATGGAGCATTAAAGAAATTGCTGAACATTGACTGCCTCATTCCTCAAGCATGGCTCTCTCTCCTCTTTCCCTATGTTCAGGGTAAATTCACTCCCTTCTGCTATTTGGACAGCAATTATGGGGAAAAATTTTTAAGATACTGCTTCAGAGGCATTTGTTCATTTTCCAGTTACTTTTGGCAAACATTCTTTGAGCATCTACACTGACCTAACAACAACGGTTTCAGTTTGATGTTAGAAAAGCTTAGTCTATGGTACACCACTGTGGAAACAGCTTTTTTTGCTTTTTTTTTTTTTGGTGATAAGCACATACTTTGAAAGGATTAACTATTCCCTGTGGATCTTTTATGGATTTTTTTTTTCTTGAAGGTTCCTTGTCAACTTAACTCTCATATGCCTACCGGATCATCATGGTCTAATTCTAGGGAAATAACATTGATTTCTACTAAGGGATACCACATTTATGTTTGATGTGGATATTTAATACTTTCCACATGTGGTCGCAAAGCAGCCCAAATCCTCCATCACAGGGGACAGGATTATGACTTTAAACAAACTGAGAGCAGGTGATGATGGTAAATAAAACTATGATGAGGGGTTCCCCTCCCCTCTGAGATTTCCACCAAATAATTAATAAATTTTTGCTACGCTATGGGGATTACATTGATAAGAAGAATGAGGTGTTCCCTGTACCATCTTGCCAATGGTTTTCTGCATCAACTTAAATATGCTGTTTGTTGCAAAGTCAGAACAATATTATACTCTCACCCATTCAAGGCTGTGTGGCCATATGATGTAGATGACACTCACTGATCCTAGTTTATTTTTTAAACCCTTCATCATCAATGGAGGCAAAGAACAGAGATTGCCTGACTGCATGCTACAGCTAGAACTTTTTAAACACAAAAGTCTTCAAATTGCTAGAATACAAAGTAGATGTATGGTAGAAAATATTGTATGGCACCAGTCATGATAATGTCAGAGAAAATAATAAAGGATACTTACCCCAACCCTTAGGAGTCCCTTGGCAGAAGTAATTTTCAGGGCAACTATTTTCTTCTGCATGAAAAAAAGGAGGCCAAGAGGGTGATTCCCTCCTCCCCCTCCTCCTCCTCCTCCTCCTCCTCCTCCTTCTTCTTCTTCTTCTTCTTCTTCTTCTTCTTCTTCTTCTTCTTTTTTGAGGCTAGGGCTGTGGTGTGTTACAGAATGGTAAGAACTTTTAATCTTATTTCTCTTTTATTCTCAATGTATGTTCATTTCATTGTTTCTTTTTTTCCATGTTACTTGTTATTATCTGATTTGTACTTTATATTTGCTTATTTGTCTATTATGTGTCTTCCCAAGTAAATATAAGTTTTGTAATAGCAGAGACCCTGTGTTTCGTTCTCTGCTGCACACCCTGCACCTTGCATAGTGACTGGCTGTTACATAGACTTCTTTTCCTGGGGAGACTACAAATGCAAGTCCATCCACCTCTATAGAAAGGGTGTAGACAAACCAAAAGAAAGATCATGTCAAGACTAACTTGGTGAACCAGAGAGGTCATTGGAATAGCTTACAGGAGTGTGAGTGACTCACAGATGGCATTTCTGGGCAACTGTACACCAGCAGAATCCCTCTGAGGAGTTCCCACTGAGGAGTCCCACAAATAACTGCACCTCCAAAAGTCCCTCCTAGGAGACCTACCACCAGAAAGTTATTCCCTTTATTATAATGGTGGTGGGAGGCATTGGGGTTGGGAGAAGGGGTCTCATCTGGGGCTTGTGAGAGTCCCGTGACCTCCCCACTTCCTCCATGAAGGAATGCCAACAGGCCTGCTGTCATTGGAGGCCCAGCTGTTAGCTGTGTAGTTGAATTTGTTTCTATGACTGCCAACCAAGTTCTTCTGAAGGTCATGATAGCTGTCAGCTTTAAGATGATGATAGTCATATCCAGCCCGGAGGAGATAGCCACACAACAGTAGATAGTGATAAAAATCGTTGACAATAGCTAAATTTTGTTTGTTTGTGTTTGTGGTACTTGGGGGTTAAACCCAGGGCCTTGCACAGGCTTTTCAAGTGCTCTACCACTGGGCTGCACTCCCAGCACATTTTACTTATTTATTTATTTTATTTTGAGACAAAGTCTTTCTAAGCTACAAAGGCTGTCTCTGATGTCAAACTCATGATCCTCTTGTGCCGGGTCCAGATCCACTCATGATGGGTAAACAGAGTTCCCACATGAGGAAGAATATCTTTAATAAAGGCATTGGAAGGAAAATTCACCGAAAAGGGATGAGTACTCCGAGCATCGGAGGGAAAGTCTTCTGAAAAGAGAATAGTACCTCCAAAAGGTCTCTTCATGGAAAAGGACTTGGAACCCCATCTTTTCTTTTTCTTAAATTGGTCATATAAAATCTTCTGGCTCTGTGAGCAGTGCTGATTCAAATTGGGAGTTGACAAGCCCTAGCAGGCTTTCTCTAGAGGAATTCCTGAATGATTTCCAACAGTGTATTCTCCTTATGTCAACACAAACTAAAGCCTTTGTACCGACAGCTCTACAGTAAGCAAACCATTCTGATAAGATAAAGCATCCATTTGTCATAACAAATGGACTCAGTAGGGTGACACACAGGTAACAGTTAACTGCCCCTAATTCCTGCATAAAGTTAAGAATAGTTAATTAAATTAGACACAGGAGATGTAGGTGCTCAGATCATCTTGGTTTATCTCTTTGAAGTAAAACACAATTTGTCTCTGAGTTCATCTTTTACTTTGATTACCAACATAACAGTCATGTGATAAATTAATAGAGAGATTGTTAACAAAAACTTGATGTAATCCATCAATGCTACCAACTTCCTTGTCTTTTTTCTGACCTTTCAGAAGATTTAGTGAATTATAATTCTGTGTAAAAAGGCTAAGTTTTCTGGAAAATTTATTTCCAGAACAAGGTCACAGGGCCTCTGAGCTGCTGTGTTTGTTACCCATTGCTGACTCCTCATCTGCCTTCCGGAAACCCTGGATTCTATCTAGGCTGCAGCTGGGCTGCGGCACTCTTGCCTCTGCCTCTGGAATTGCTGAGATTACAGGTATGTGCCACTGTGCCTAGTGTCTAACATTTATTGAATGCCTACTATGTGCCTGACAGTGTGTCCTAAAGCACTTGACATTAATATGACTTGATACAACAGCCATTGGAGATGAGTAATATTTTTATCTCCATTTTATAAATGAGCAAATTGAAACTTAGAAAAATTAAACAAAATTAATGGGCATAGCAAAAGTCTTATTACTTTATACCCCACAAACATTTATAAATAAAGAAAAAAGGAAAAAGAACAATTAAGCAAATTTCCCAAAAATCACATGATGAAGAAGTGGAAGAATCATGACTCAAACCTAGGCCAAATGATTCTAGCATTTACCATTTGCATCTATCCACCATGGTTAGGGTTAGGGTTGCATTGCTTCTTTGGAGCAGGAACATTGCCTGTCTTGTTTCTGGTGTCATCCCCAGCACAAACTGGGTTTTCAGTGAGTAGTTTTTTGAGTAGATGAATGCTCTTTCAAAAGAATGATGTTCTGAGCAGAGGGCAGTGACCCTCAAGGACAGAGGAAAAGCCCAGGCTTGTTAAAGGGACTGCCTTCCTCTTAAGTGGTCAGGTGGGGTTTGCTGTTCTTAAAGATGGTGTGGAGACTGCTCCTCTTATGTCCACCTTCTTCATTTCTCTCCACCCTCTCCTCGCCTGTGGGGGTCGCACTGGGGACAGGGCTGCTCTGGATGCAAAGGGGTCAGCTCTGGAAGAGGCCTCCAGATGTGTCCATCATCCCAGTAACTAATCCCTTTGATGTGCAGCTGAGTCAGTGGCATCTGCAGAGCCGGCCTGGCCCGTCTCAGCCACCAGTGTCCTGGATCTCATCACAGGACCCCACAGATTGTTTGACCAAGAACTGTGGGGACGCTATTGACTCATGTTGGATTCATTGATGTCCTGCATAAGGAAATCTCTCTGCAGACCAGCCTTTGACTTCCCTTCTTTTGTCAAAGTATTAGTGCTACAAGGTGTGTGTGTGTGTGTGTGTGTGTGTGTGTGTGTGTGTGTCTTTATTATGACTGAGTCTAAAAAGCATTTGGATCAGCCTGTAAAAGTTAGGCATAAGACATGTCATTTCTTTTGTTCTCTCCTGTCACACAGCTGTTAAGTTGTAAGAGAGTCCAAGGTAGCTTTGGAAAAGAACTCTACTTCAATGTGTGTGCACACGCGGTTGCGCACCTGGTAGGAGGGCAAGAGCAGGAGATGGAGGTACAGCTATGAGGCAAGGTTCCAAGTGTGGAAACACAAAGGTGTTTCTTCAGTTGGGACTGTTAAGATTTGCAGCCCATTAACACACCCAGTGGGGGATCGTACTTTGCATACTTGGAAGTAACACATACCACACCCAGTTAGACTCAAAGACTGCCTGGGGAAAGAGGTTGCTAACCACATTTGAGGGAAGGCCTTTCAACTCAGAAGGAAGTGAGCAGAATAAAGGAGTTCTTTATTTGTGGGCACTTGACAAGCTGAATCCTGCTTCTGTTACTAGGGAACTGGTTTTAGGATCAAGGTATGACATAAACCCATAAAACTGAACAAAGAAATAGAATTGCTGCTTAACCATCAAGTCCTGATAAATATAAAGCATGCCTCAGGACTATTTCATATTTCCATACAAGGCAGGCAAATATCCTTTTTGCTTATCAAATATTCTCACTTGTGAGTTTGTGAGGTTTCTTTTTAGATACATGTAATAAGGACAAGTTATTCATACTTTAGTTTATCAATGTTTTTGTTTATTAAGCTATTGTCCTCTTTTTAATTCTAAAGTTTTGATTCCTTCACAGTTGTGGTTCCTTAGAAATGTGGTCATTACAAGTATGAGTTGATTTTGAAACAGGCATAACTCTTTCTAGATTATTATTCAGACCCGGGTAGTTTATTTAGTTATTTGTGAATAAATTGGAAAAAAAGGGAGGAGGGACAGAGATCTTTTCTTTCTTGGATCCTACTTTTTTCTTAGAGGAAAGATCATTAACCATTAACATGGTAAAGTAAGCAACAGATTAGAGGCTGATGTATGTTATGGATAAAGAAAAGTAGGATGGGGAAGGAGGATGTGTGGCAATTTGTAGTGTGATGATCAGGTTAGGCCTCATTGAGAAAAGGACACTTGACTGAGGCAACGGAGTTAGAGGTATTGATGTCTGGTGGACCAGCATTTCAGGGAAAGTCAAAACCAATACAAAGGCCAGTGTGTGAGCACACCCAGCATGCCTGAGGAGCGGCAAAGAAGCCTGTGTGCTGGGATGTAAGACAGTGAGAAGTAGAAATTGAAGTTAGAGCAAAAGTTAGGTCCTTTAAAGACTTTTGTCCTGAAAGAAGAGGGAGCCATTGGAAAATTTTGAGCTTAGGGGTGACTTGATTAGACTTGTTTAGAAGAATAAATCTGGCTTTTCTCTTGATGGGCAATAGCAGAAGTAAGGACACCTATTTGAAGGCCACTGTAGTAATCTAGGTGTCTTAGTTATCTATTGCAGTGTAATAAGTTACCCTTAACCTGGCACCTTGAAACAATAAATACTGTCTCACAATTTCTGCAGGTCAAGAATGCGGGCATGGCTTAGCTGGGTCCTCCAGTGCCAGGCTCTTCTAGGACTGCAATCAAGGTCAGCCAAGCCTGCAGTCATTATAAGGCTTGGTTACAGGAGGATCTCACTCCCATGGAAGCCAGTCCCTTATGGATCAACTGAAGTTTTTGGTGTAAGTACTGGAAGCTTAAAAAGTTCAAGTAGTTGGCTAAGGTCTATATAGCGAGTAAGTGATTTTGATGAGGTAATACATATTTAAACCTTGGCAGTTTGTACTGCCTATTGCCCTTAATTTCCAGAGGACACTAGAAAGGATAAAATGGGTGAAGCTAATCTAAAAAATGCAAAGTGCTATACAAAGTCCTATACAACTATATCATGATCAGAAATGTGGACGCAAGAATATAAATGATTAAAGAATGTTCATATATGTACTTTCTGAGATAGGGTTTTAATATATACTTCAGTTTGGCCTCAAACTTGTGATTCTTCCCTCAGGCTCCTAAATGGTGGGACTACAGGCATAGACAACTAAGCCCAGGTTGTAACATATTACAAAGGAGTTTCTTGGTACCATACAGTTGAAGGTTGCTTTTTAAATGTAGTTTGATAATCTCTGTCTTTTAATTAGAGTATTTGTATCATTTATTTTTAATCGAGTAGCAATATGATTGATTTAAAACATATTTTACTATTTTTTTTGTGTGTGTACAATTTTTCTCTGTGTCCCATTTTTTCTGCATGTACCATTCATTTCCCATTTTCCTGCTTTCTTTTGGACTAATATTTTAGAGAATATTTTAGGGTTTGAGAATATTTTAGGGTTTATTTTCATCTCCCACTTGTCTATGCCAAGATATTTAGAAAACGGCTACCTGACCAATTGAATGGAAGAGATCCATATTTGTGCCTATTCCCAAGAAAAGGGATCCAACTGAATGCGAAATATTATTGATTGATATCATTAATATCACATGCAAGTAAAATTTTGCTAAAGACTATTCAAAAGTGACTGTAGCAATATATTGACAGAGAATTGCGAGAAAGTCAAGCTGATTCAAGAGAGAACATGAAACCAGGAACATCATTGCTAACGTTAGATGGATATTGGAAGAAAGCAGAGAATACCGGAGAGATGTCTATTTGTTTTACTGACTATGCAAAGGCCTTTGACTGTGTTGATCACAACAAATTGTGGATAATATTGCAAAGAATGGGAATACTAGAACACTTAATTGTACTCATGAGGAATCTGTACATGGAGGCAGTTGTTCAAACAGAACAAGGAAACTTAAAGTCAGGAAAGGTGTGGGTCTGGGATGTAGCCTTTTACTATCCTCCTTTAATCTCTATGCTGAACAAATAATCCAAGAAGCTGGGCTTTATGAAGAAGAATATGGCATCAGGATTGGAGGAAGACTCATTAACAACTTGTGTCATACAGATGACACAACTCTGCTTGCTGAAAGCGAAGAGGATTTGAAACATTTACTGATGAGGATCAAAGAACACAGTCTTCAGTATGGATTGTACCTCAAAATCAAGAAAACAAAAATCCTTACAACTAGGTCAGTAAGCAACCTCATGATAAATGGAGAAAAGTTTGACGTTGTCCAAGATTTTGTTTTACTTGGTTTTACAATCAACACCCACGGAAGCAGCAGTCAAGAAATCAAAAGACACATTACCTTCAGAAAAGCTGTTGTAAAAGACCTCTTTAAGATGTTGAAAAGTAAATATGTCACATTGAAGATGAAGGTGTGCTTGACTCATGCCATGGTATTTTTGGTTGCATCATATGCTTGTGAAAGCTGAATAGTGAATAAGGGAGACAGGTGAAGCATTGATGCTTTTGAATTATGGTGCTGGAAATGAAAATTGAGTATACTATATGGACTGCCAAAAGAACCAAAAGATCTATCCTAGAAGAAGTGCAACCAGAGTGTTCCTTGGAAGCAAAGATGGCTAGGCTGCACCTTACATATTTTGGATAGGTTGTTAGGAGGAACCAATCCCTGGAGAAGGACATCATGTTTGGGAGAGTAGCAGGTTAAAGAAAGAAAGGAAAACCCTCAACTAGATGGATTGACACAGTGTCTGCAACAATGGGCTTAAACAGAAATATTATGTGTCTTGTACAGTGTTGGGTAGTGTTTTCTTCTGTTATACATAGGGTCGCTATGAATCGGGTCTGACTCGACAGCACCTAAAAACAACGTTGACTTAGCTGTAACTCGTTGTTTATATTTTCAGAAATTATTTTAGGATTCAAAATAGGCTCTTTACTCATCATAATAGACTTTTAACTAATATTGTATAACTTTGCATATAATGTATGACTCAACAGTATATTTTCATTTCTTCCTTCCATTTTTGATGCTATTATGATTATTTTATTTCTTCATATGTTTAAGATACTGTTTTTGTTTGTATTTAAATAGTCAATTATCTTTAAATAAATTAAAAAGTAGAAATAAGAGATTTTAGTTTACCCATATATTTACTGCCTACCACTGAACCACTGTGGCATCCCATCCTGTCAGATCTCAGAAACTGAGCAGGGTTGGACCTAGTTAGCACTTGGATGCAAGACTGCCTGGAAATACCAGGTGCTGTAGGCTTGGGAGAAGGACCTGGCAACTCACTTCCCCAAAAGAATCAGTCACTGAAAACCCCATGAATAACAGAGAAGCATGACAATAGTGTTTCGTCTGTCATATGTAGGGTTGCTATGAGTTAGACATCAACTTGACAGTACCTAACGGCAACAGTATATATTCACCATTTTTGCCATTCTTCATTCCTTTGTGCTGATTCAGATTTCCATAGGGTATGATTTTCCTTCTGCCTGAAGAATGACTTGTAATGTTTCTTATAGTGCAATTTTCTTAATTTTTGTTTCTCAAAAAGCCCTTTCTTGTCTTCATTTTTAATACATATTTTAATCATTATAGAATTCTACATTGATGTTTGCTTATTCTTTTTTACTGTAGAAACAGATTTCTCAAAATTTACCATCATAACCATTTTTAAGTGTATTGTTTATTTTAATTGTACAGTCTAGTTAGTTTTAAGTATGTTTACATTGTAAAATCAATCTCCAGAGTATTTGCATTTTGAAGAACTGAAATTCTATACCTATTAAATAACTCCTTTCTTTATCTTTCCCCAACTTCCCATTAATTATTCTGTTTTCTGTTTCTATGAACTTGACTTCTTCATGTATCTCATATAAGTATTGCCAGACAATGTTTGTCCTTTTATGACTGATTTATTTCACTTAGAATAATGTCCACCAGGTTTGTCCATGTTGCAACATGTCTAAAGATTTCCTTCCTTTTCTAAGCTGCATAGTATTCTTGTATACATATGCCATGTTTCATTTATTCATTCATCCATTGGTGGACATTTGAGTTGCTTTTACCTCCTGGTCATTGTAATTAGTGTTGCAATGAACATGAATGGGCAAATATCTTTTGTATTTATACCCAGAAGTGGGATCATATGTTAGTATTATATTTAATTTTTTGAGGAACTGCCTTTCTTTTCCATAGAAGTTGTACTATTTTACAACCCTACCAGCAATGCACAAGGATTCTAACTTCATGTTAACAACGTTCAAATAGATAACCCTGGCACACAAAAGAAAATATACAAAGGGATTATAAACCAAACAATTTCATGTGACAGTTAACAACTGTCAACAGTTGTTATTTTCTCTCTTTGCTTTCATACTATCTATCCTAATGGATTTGTGATACTTCACTGTGGTTTTGATTTATATTTCTCTGATGATCAGTGATGTTGAACATTTTTGCATTATATTGTTTTGGTTATTTGTATATCATCTTTGGAAAAAAAACTATTCAAGTCCTTGGTCCTTTTTAAAATTAGGTTATTTGATTGTTTTGCTGTGTTTGTTTAGCAGTTCTATTTTCTAGCTATTAACACTTTATCAGATATATTTTGCAACTATTCTTTCCCATGCTGTAGATTGCCCTTTTAATTTTGTGTTCTCTGATGACCAAAAGTTTTTATGTTTGATGTAGCCCCATTTGTCTATTTTGTGCTTTTGTTTCTTGTGAACCTTTGTTTATTCTTTCATTGGGTACTTTAAATGCTGGTCTCTTGTCTTCTAGCTTATATAATTTCTAAAGAGAAGTCTGTGGTATTCTTATCCTTGTTTTCTGTATTTAATATGATTTTTTTCTTCAGACTGTTTTTTTTCAGAGATTTTCTCTTTATTACTGATTTTAAGCAATTTTTATTATGTTGTCCTTTAGCCAAACCACTTTTAGTGTGGTTTTCTTTGTATTTTTCCAGCTTGTGGTTTGCTGACCTTCTTAAATTTATGGGTTTAGAACTTTTATCAACATTGAAATATTTCCAACTATTATTTATTCAAATATTTTTTCTCTCCTTCCTCCTTTTGGAACTCCAATTATACTTATGTTAAAATTATTTTATCCCATAGATCACTGAGGCTCTGTTAATTTTCCTCTCTATGCCTTATTTTGGATAAATTCTACTGCCTTCAAATTCACTAATTTTTTCTTCTCCTTTTCCTAAGTTGCTGTTGATTCTATCTAGTGATGTTTTGATTTCAGTTGTAATATTTTTCATCTTTGTTTCTGTTGATTGTTTTTAGTTTTGTTCTATATATTTTTTTCTTATTTTTTCTCAGATCCAGTAGTTTTCGTTTAGATAAGATTGTGTACCAGGGTTATCTATTTGAATGTTTCAAAATATTTTTAATGCAAGATCTACAATGGTTGTTAAAGCTAACTGAAACTCACTGCTTAGATTGGCCCTTCCTGATGTCTAAAGACTGCCACATGTATCCCATGGATCTTTGTATTCTCACAGGACAGCACTTAAACAATTCCTGGCCTTGTGTTTGGTTGGTTTGGTGGCTGGCATTGAATTGGGTCTGACTCATAGTGACCCTATGTACAATAGATAAAACCCTCCCACACAGTGTGCCATGCCCAGCACTAAGTCAGTGTTTCTCTGGTATTTATAGGGTTTTTTAATGGTGGGTTGTTTTTTGGGAGTGGACTGCCAGGTCCTTCTCCCAACCTCCAGCACCCAGTGTTCCCAGGCAGTCTCCCATCCAAGTACTAATCAGGCCCTTCCCTGCTTAGCTTCTGAAATCTGAGGGGATAGGATGCCAGTGGCTATGCCTGCAGACAACCTTGGGTAAGCTCTAGAAATTGTTTGGTTTATAATCCCTCTGTATATTTTCTTTTCTCAGAAGTTATTCTTTGGCCTGCCTCATGATGTTTCATGTTCTGCAAGAGCATACTGATATTCAACCACAAATTCTAGAGTTCTTCTATGTGGATTTCTGGAATTCTTTCTCTGTATAGCTCCATTTTTCAGGTATTCTGTCATGGAAATGAGAGCTACCTTGGTCTCTTGAACCTCATCTCTGTCTCCTCTCTCAGTGAGAAGGCAGTTTGGGTTTTCCCTCCTTGCTCAGCAAATCAGAAATTGCCTTCAGGCAAAGTCCTGGACAATCACAGGACTCACTTCATTTATTTCATTTCCCTCTGTAATCACAGTTCTCTGTCTGTTGTCCGATGTCTGAAAATAGTTATTTCCTGTATTTTATTCTTCTTTATAGTTGTTTAAGGAGGAAAGAAAATTCCAGACCTTTTTATTTTCTAATGGAAATGTTTTTTCCCTAATTGTATTAAAAATCTCCTCATATAGACTGTATGCATCTCTTAGTATAAAGATCTGTTAATGGAAAGTAGTTAATACAGGAATTTTGTAAGAGGTGTGTTAACAAATGAAGCCTGGAATTAAGTTGAGCCACAGAAAGTTGACAACTTTTGATGATTTTTAACCTATAATTCAACTGTCTACGTTTCTAATTTGGGTTAGTCAAGAAAAGCAGACTCTGGTCAAGGCAGTTCTGTACTTTAGTGTGAGATCTTAGCCAAGGGTAAATGCTTTGTGTATTAAATGATGTCTGAAACTGTGCATCTGGAGATCTTAGGACACTTCTGTTGACTTCATTTTTCAAACAGAACATTCTACATCTATCTTTATTGCTTTCAATTCTTGGGTCAAAGTATTTTCCTTTGGAGAGGTGGATTCTTTCTCTGATTAGGCTTACAGTTTGTTTAAGAGTATATTGTTGTTCCTCCTTTGTTCAATGAGGATGGGTCCCAAGACAAAAATTTATAAGAGAAGACTTTAACCTTAGCCCTGTCAAAGTAATTAAGCACAATGATTACTGTATGCTCCAGTCTGTATGTTCTGGATTGAGGTCTTCCAGCAGTGCTATGGTTTAGACTTTTCTAAGGAAAACAACCTTGTCAGTATGTTATTGCTTGTTGAGGTTGTAGTTGTGACAGCCAGGAGAGGTCAAGGATTTGGGGACCTATGCTAGAGGCTGATATAGTTATATTGTTGTCTTGATGTTTAATGTACAAATAAAGCATTAAGCTTAGTGAATACCTCAGTAGAGGACAATGAAGGAAAAAGCCAGTGATCTATTTTTACATATCCTTACCTCTTGTGTTTTAGTTTTACCATTTCATAATTTTGTATAACAGAGAACGTGTCATGTACATTTACAGAAAGAATGTTTTATAGGTAACCAGATTGCAATGAATTTCATTTAGCATTACAAGATATTTGCTTGTGAGGATTTTTTCTGGCAGATCCCTGAAGAAGATGTAAACAAGACGGTCCATGGTTCAGTAGATTGGCATCCTTGCTTCTCAGATTACACATCACAGTTGCATGTTGGCAGCAGTGTTTACTATATAAGGTTGGATAAGTGGATCTTTCGGATTGAACTTTGTCTCATTATCTATACATTGAAATTCTAACCTTTAATACTTCAGAATGTGACCTTATTTAGAGAGATGGTATTTACAGAGATAACCAAATCAAAGCGAGGTGATTAGAATGGACCCCAATCCACTATGACTGGTGTCCTAATAGATAGAGGGAATTTGAACAAAGATGTATGCCTAGAGAGAAGACAAGGTGAAGACATGGGGAGAAGAAGGCCACCTTCCAGTTGAGGAGAAAAGTGGCAACATATCCTTCCTTCAAAGCTTCTAGAAGGAACCAATCTTGTCACCAGTTTATCTCAGACTTCTAACTTTCAGACCTGAGAGGCAATGCATTTTTGCTCTGTAAGCCACCCAGTGTTTGGTCCTTTGTTATAGCTGTCCTAAGGAACTAAAAAAAGGGTCTTTGCAGAACTATATGTTATAGACGTATTGTTGGAAGGAGAAAGAGCAGTGGGCCCACAGGAAACTCCCTGAAGCTGTTAGAATGCTTTTTAAGGTAGAAATCAGTTCTGATCCTATTCTTTTTGTGGGTAGATACAAATACCATGTGATCTGAGCAGAATAGGGCAAGGTGGCAGACCCAGACAAAAGTTTACTAAGAGCTTATTACTTTATGCTCATCTGATAGGGAGGAATTTAGGAGAATTGGAATGAAGTTTGAATTTTCTATGTGAGTTGCGAGAAGATTTTGTGACTTCAAAGGGTTTATTTATGGTGCATTGTTGTTGTTGTTGTTAGGTGCCGTCGAGTTGGTATCCGACTCATAGCGACCTTACATACAACAGGCGAAACACTATGGTCAGTGCTTCTCTGCTGTTCATAGGGTTTTCAATGGCAGATTGATTTTTGGGAGGGGTTTGCCAGGTCCCTCTCCCAAGCCTACAGCTTCTGGTGTCCCCAGGAGGTCTCCCATCCAGGTACTAATCAGGCCTGACCCTGCTTAGCTTCCAAGATCTGACAGGATCGGATGCCACAGGGCTACAGCTGCAGGCTATTATGGTGCATAGATGGTTTATAAGAAAAGCACATAAACACTTTTGCCATTGGTACTTGTTGGCTGTTGTTGTTGGGTGTCATCAAGTTGGACTCCTCATAGTGACCCAAGCTACAACAGAATGAAACACTCCCCAACACTGTGCCATGCCCATGATCTTTTTATGTTTGAGCCCAATGTTGCAGCCACTGCAGTGGGTTTATTTTATACTTCACAGCTCTGAAGGATTATGCGATATGTGAAATACATGTAAGTCTTATTACTTTATGTAAGTGTTTAGGATTTCTAATTGTCTACCCTATTTCTCTCTCTGCCTCTCTGCCTATTTCCCAGTGAATTACATGTGCAGATTTTTTCATTCCTGACTCATCCTTTTACCTACATACTGTTCTGATTATAATGAAAGATTTTATTGCAGTTAAAATGGCAGTTGTCCTGATGTACAAAAACAAAGAAGGATGTCCAAATGTTACTTCCCAAATAGTGAGACCTTAATAATGGTACCAGTAAGAAGTCTCAAGACACTTACTGAGTGAGGGGCCCAGGGCCTGTCATAAATCTGTTCCCATTGATGTCATTCCCTTTCTCTGACCATTGTATACTTTCACACACACTTGCTCAGTGCTTCTTGACTTGATTACAACAGTTCCCAGGCCATGAGGAGTTAAGCCAAAGAGGTTTTCATTAATTTTTCTTTTCCCCCAAGACTTTAGACTTGCTGTTTCAAAGAAAGCTAGATACTACAATGAGCCAACTATTTGATGAGAAGTTTCTCCTCTGGGAGAGAGTTGTGAGCTGAGATTCCAGCCTTTCAAATGTCAAATGTTACTCATTCCTGCTTTGGCTCTGGTAAGTCTGTGTAGTCCTGCTTTTTTTATTTTAATTTGAGAATGTTTGCTTCCACTGGTAGCTCAGGGAACTTTAACTTGCTGTTTGAAATCTAACCCTGGAACACAAAAGTATGACTAATCCTACTTACTGGAATTTCATTTTTTTCATCAAGGCCACAGTTTCCAATTTTATATAATAAGGGCAAAAGCCCAACTGGCAAATGTACTCTTTTTTTTTTTTTTTTTTTTGGTTGATGTGCATCAAAATATCTACTCTGTTATAATAAAAAGAGAAGTTTCATAATCATGATTTTTGCAATTGAACGAAAACTGTGTCCAAGCATATTTAAAGGAAGGATAGTTCATGATATGAGTCCCAGCTAAGATATTTACTCAATGGAATACTTAAAAGTTAACCTTTCAGCTGGTTTTCATCTCCTGTGCAGGAAGGATATTAGGTTATCTCTAGGCAAGAGAAATGGTACATACACTGGAGCCACAGCCAGTGGAAAGATTTTAGAACAGTACAGATGCTCATGCCATCACAATTACTTGGTTAAGCAATCATTGTGTGATGACCATTGGAAAGATGAAAGAACATCAGCTAACAAAAACCAAGTTTTTGTCTTCTCCCACAGCAACCCTTTATTACTTCCTGATGTCATTAGGGCTCCAAATATGGGTCTCTGGAATGCTCTTGGGAAGAACTCTGGTGGGGAAGCTCAAGAGGAACTGAGTTGAGTCTTATCAGGCAATTTTTGTAAGGCAAGGTTTGATTGAGCTTAAAGGGGAATATACATGCTCATTTGGAATACCTTAAAAAAGACTTGCAAACCCCTTTGCTCAAAACATTCACCTGGAGATTGTAAACATATACATACTCAGGCTCTATTCCCAGTGCTTTTGGTTCAGTGGGTCAATGTATTCACCTTCCCCCCACAGATTATTCTGGGTGCAGCCATGACTGGGACCTCTGGCCCAAATTACTAATATGTAACTGTGGCAGCAACAAAAAAATTCTGAACTATTTGATAAAATATGTATATGAATTTGAATATGGCATGTAAAGGCAAAACTTTCTGCTTTTTGTTTAATCTGTAGATCAACTGTAAATCTTCTGTTATTTATGTGGTTTCTTTGACTCCTCTTTGTCTGATATACTTGTGGTTTAGTTGATAAGCAGTCAAGTGGAATCTTCCTTGGAAAGCAATGTCCTGGACCTGAGTGGATATCAGAAACACCCATGGAACTGATGGAAAATACATTTTCTCCAGATCTGTTGAGTCATAGACTTGGGGAGGGTCCAGACTCCCATTTTTGTATAAGCCTCATGGTTGATTCTAAAATGCAGCTAATTTTGAGAATCCCTAAGTTCCAATGGGAAGAGGATTGGTTGATTGGCGTTAGATATTTGATGGAGGCAGAATTGCCTGCACAGAAGTCATATTAATGTAATAAAGATGATTGTAATTATTCATGTCACTATTCTTTGGTTAGGTTTTGCATTAGATCAACAGGTATTTAGTAATGTTCATAAATTCTATTGAGAAGGAAGAAGAGAATTTTAATACTTGGAGTACATAAAGGCTTTAAGAAATAGCTTAAGGTAAATTTTGAAGTATGGGTAAGATCTGAATAGGCAGAAGAGTAGGGAGCACAACATTCCAGGTGAAGAGAAAAAAATAATTGAAGTGATTGATACAGTAACTAGAATTCTATGCTGGCTGGACAGTGGGTAAACACAACAAAGCATGTGGAGTGGGAAATAGGGGAATATAAAACTGCACAGAGCAGACTAGAGTTTGGGAAGTGGCTTTAAGTTGCCAGAAACCAGGAACCATTACAGCAGTTATGTGTGTATAGGAAAAAAATGATACCAGTTTTATCTTGGTAGTATGTGCAGAAGTTTAGGAGGCAAGACCGTAGTAGTAAGCAGAGTGAAAGATGCAGTTTGGTCTTGAGTAGTGGCTGAAATAAGAAGGACAAATCTGGCAAATGTGTGCTAGAAATAGCCTAATTGAAAATACTTTCCTTTACAACTTGTTCATAAATTTTCTCTTTATGGGCAGGCACTGGGAATATGGCACTGAATGAGGCTAGACAGAGTCTTGGCTCCTGTGGGGCTTGCCTCAAAACGATCTCAATTTATGAAAAGAAAGGGATTATAGAATATCTGATAATTTATGATGTCCATCAGTCCTATGCCAGTTTTGTGGGAATAACTTGAGCCTTACTAGAAGTAGTCTTCAGAGTTTATTAGATTCAATACTGAGTTTCTTCACATCCTTAAACAAACAAATAGCAACAACATAAAAAATGACTCTGAGAGGTAGACATAGCTCTAAACATCACGGATATGAGGTACCATCTCTTAAGGCTGAAGAACTGTGATGCTATTTCTTTTCTTCTCCTTTTTCCTCCTCCTCCTCTTCTTCCTGTTCTTCTTCCTATTCCTCCTTTTTCTTCTTTTTCTCCTTCTCCTCTTTCTTTTTCTTTCTTCTTTTTTAATAGCCCAGGGGCTTTTCTTCAGAAGAGTTGTCTAATATTTTTTTTTGTAATTTTTTCCTATTTCCTTTGGAAATTCCCAGAGAGTGTAATATTATTAAACTCAGAAACTTCTTAGTTTAAATATTTCCCCAATCACATGTTAGAGAATGGCTTCAATTATTACTATGAATGATAACGGAAGATAATTTCTAGACAACACTTTAAAATATAATAGAGGAAAAATGAATTTTCCTTGACAAAAACTGAAAGCTTCCATTTCATTGCAAGAATCTTTTGAAGGGGCTAGTGGGAATTGGACTTTGTGCTAATACTTAGATTAATTATATCTTATGTCTTAGGGAGGCAATTAAGTAGAATTATGACTTGATCATGTTCTAATTCCTTTCGTATTCCTAATTCTTATGCGGACTGCTATAGTTACTCCTTCATTCAAGTGTCTGCTTGTCCTGAGGGGAGAGGGTGCTAGGAGACTCTTTCCTGGCTTAGGTTACTTTGACAGGGAAATTTAGGGTTCATCATTATTTGAATATCATTGCTTTTACTTGAAGGCAGCATCACTAGAAATGTCAGTGGCTGGTTGATAGATTCATTCCTTGGGTGGTCTTTCTACCCCAGACATTGGCTGTACCATCAACTGGAATTCAAGGAAAGTCTGAACAAAACTTATATCTGTATTCCTTTAAATACGAAGAATAATCATGCTCAATACTTTGATATTTTTGAAAGAAAATAATTTTTCAGCAGTGAGAAACTCTAGTGTAAGCATATCTAAGATGAGTGTCATATATTTCAACCATTTCTTTCTCAATGAAATGTTTAAAAGTTGGATTACTCTGAGTTAGAGCGTTTATGCACAGTTTGGGTTTGGTTTCATAGCTCAGCGTCTGGTATTTATTATGGGTTCATCTGAGATTTAGTTTATCTTTTTAACAATATAGTTTCTAGTTTGAAAGATTATTTAAGAGAACGGTTCCTGACACTAAGTTCTCTTCTCCCCTGGGGCAGTTCTCTTCATATTTGGCTTTTTATCCCTTCCAGTGCCAGAAACTCCCAGCAGATGTCATTGTAAGGCAAATTTGTTTAGTGATACTTTCCTAGAACAGTAAATAGAGTTGTTGCATGCAGTAGTAATGTGTGCATGTTGGGTCCTGGATTTAATTCACTCTGGTCTCACTAGGGTGAGGTTGTTACAAAGATATAAAGAGGCTCCTGGGATTCTGGCTTGCCATTCCGTAATGTGGGAGAATTGCTTTTCCTCAATATAAATCAGAGAACAAAGAACTGCAGCCTTGCACCCAAGCATTTCCTGGCTATGCCTGCCCAACTCAGCAGTGCTCTGCATAGGCTAGAAGAGCAGCAGGGAGGAGAGGGTGCGTGGGGGTATAGACAGTATGTGAGGGAGTTGGAATTTCTTTTTATTCTTCTCTCCTTCTCCTCCTCCTTCTTTTTCTTCATCTTCTTTTCTCAGTATTGGGGATTGAACCCAGGGCCTTGTTTATCTAGGGAAGAGCTCTACTACTGAACTATATCCCTAGTACTTTTAAAAATTTGTTTATTTTCAGACTAGGTCTTGTTAACTTGCCTAGATTGGCCCTGAACCTCCAATGTAATCCAGGCAGATTTTGGACTTGCAATCCTTCTCCATCAGCCTCTTGAGTAGCTGGGATTACAGGTGTGGATCACTGTGCCTAGCAGGAATTGATTTCAAGTGGGGCAGCCTCACTGATTCTAGACCCCATCCCCTTAGTATTGAAGGGAAAATAGAAATGGTCATACAAACATGTACCCTTACTATAACCAATAGAGCACATAGTTGGTCCTTATCTGAAAAAGAAGGGGATTGTTAAATTGACACTTCATAAGCTATTTCATGGATATCAAATTCAAGTGGAAAGGAGAGTTTTTCTCAGGGAATGGCAGGGTTACATTGGCTTAGTTGCTATAAATGCAAATGAAAGTCAATCTAAATTTTTATTAGCTTCCATATAGTTGATGGGTGATTCATTTTCGCGTCCTGTGAACGATCTCATTCTGTTACATTTTTTTTTTTTTTGGTTTTATTGTTGTTAATTTCTTTGTGTGTATATGTTGGGGGAAGCAGTTGAAATAGTCTTGCTAATGTTGCAGAGGCAGGCATCAAACTTGCAATCCTCTTCCTAAATCCTCCCAAATGCTGGGATTGCAGGTACACATGAGTACATCTGGTTGTTGTTGTTGTTGTTGTTGTTGTTATTGTTGTTATCATCTGTGGTACTGGGAGGCTGACCCCAACGCCTCATGCATGCTTTTCAAGTGTTCTACTACTGAGCTGCAACTCCTAACCCATTTTTAAAAGTTTTTGTCTTAAGAGAGCTTCCCCCTAAATTACACAGGCTGCCTCGGGCCTTGAACTTGCAATCCTCAGGCCTTTGCCTCCCAAGTCGCTGCAATTATAGGCATGCATCCCTGCACCCAGCTATTTCTGTTACTTTTTAATATTATAAGAGCTTATTAGTCAACTTATCATTTTTCTACTGCTTGGCTGGATTTTTAAAACTAAAATCAATTGAGGAAGTTCCTTCTAAAAAGGCAGAACTTTGCCTTGTATGTTGTTGTTGTTCTTAGGTGCTGCTGAGTCGGTATCCGACTCATAGTGACACTCTTAGGGTTTTCAATGGCTGACTGTTTCAGGATTGCCTTGGGAGTGGATTTCCAGGCCCTTCTCCCATTTTTGCGGTGCTGGGAATTGAACTCGGGACCTCAGAGACTGCAGCGCAGTGCTCTACCAATTGAGGTAAATCCTACCCTTTTGCCTTGTATAATGGGGGGTAAACTAAAAGATTAAATGCTTGGAAATTTTTAATATATCTAGAAATCAACCATTTTACAAAACTGCAGAATTCAGGCCAAAGAGGCATACTACATCAAAGGTGGTGGGGTGGGAAGAGAAAGATAGAATGGGAAGACATTTGCTTATTTGCAATAGTAGTTAAATAGGATCACCAGCACTGATTATTTAAAAATTGAGTCTTACACACATTTTTCTTTTGTTGCTGTTAGGTACTGTTGAGCTGGGTCCGACTCATAGTGACCCTGTGGATAACAGAAAGAAAGAGGCACTATGTCTGACAGGGCTTCTCTGCTACCCATGGGATTTTCAATGGCTGATTGTTTTGGGAGTGAGCTGCTGGGTCCTTCTCCCATTTATTTGTGGTGCTGTCAATCAAACATAGGGCCTCAGAGTGCACAGAGAAAGCACTCTACCAACTGAGCTAAACCCCAGGCTATTTTAAACGATGTCTCCTACCCAAGCATTTGTTCTTATAAAGGAAAATGGAATGATTATGGGAGGTGGAGTCAGGAGGACAGTGAGTTCCAGGCTCACTTGGGCTAGATGAGATTCTGTTGGGGGTGGGGGAGGTGGAGAGAGTGAGGGAAAAGAAAGGAAAGGAAAAGAAAAGAAAATGGCTTGATCAGCTTGAGAATGACAGTTTGAAAAGCTATTTATCAGAGTAAGCACCCTGCTGTAAATAGAAGAAATGGAAAAACAGATTCCAATTGCCATTCATTCTCCACCAAAGAAATTTAATTATAATGGGTCTGTGTAATTCATATTTCAAAGAAAGCAGCATTTTCTAACAGGATAAGAATAATTACTCCCATGTAACTTAAAGATTTTTCCATTGCTGAATTTAAGCTTCTGGGGCAAATTCTTTGTGCAACTCTAGGCACATCTGAAAAGAGGGTGATCTTTGAGCTTGGTAGCCACATGTCAAGGTTCAGACTATCCCCCTTCTCTGTCAATGGGATATTGTTTTGGGGGTGAGATTTTATATAACCTTGGCAGACAGCCTCTCGTTTCTGCTTCTTGTTGAGTGGCTGGAGACGATCTGTTGGTGTTCCTGGACTTTGTTCCAGCCTTAAAACATAATGACTTTAGACAGCCTGGGGTGAGGAAAATAAGCGCTAGTTTTTAAAAATATTATTTTGAAAAAAATTAAAAACTTAATTTTGATAGGTGGCTCGAGGTACTGGAAAGGGTGCTGGCTGGGTGTTGTGCTAGTTCTGCCCCTGTTGGGTAGTCTAGGCTATGACACGTCAGGCTGAGTTGTCTTTCTTTAAGAACAGAATTTTAAAACCTATGTAGAAAAGTGAGACCTTACGTTTCATTTTATTTTTCAGGAATTCTCTCCAGGATTTTTGAAGCTTATTTTGGGGAAAAAACATTTAAATGGAATGCCATCTAGACTCCAGTTTATACAGAGTGCATATATATACACACACGCACACACACACACACACACACACACATATACATACATACATACACATACATCTTGGGACAAAAGTTTCCCATTTTATAGTTTTAAGAATGTGTCCTATGCCTGTCCACTTGATAAACACAATCTTTTGAGTGAACATTATACTACACATTGCTACCACAATTCAATTCAACTTTGACAAGTAATACGGAGGTAACATCTCTTAAACATGTGTATACAATATTTTGGCAGCCTGGCATGCTACATTTGCATACTCTGATGCTAGTGTGTACACTTGTAACTCACTTCATTGAAGAAAGTAGGGGTAAAGCCTGGCTAAATTTCTAAACCAGTTGTAACTCAAGGTGATGACAGCCCAGAGTGTTCTGAGTTTCGGTTCTATACTTTCTTAATCTCTTCTAAGAGATTCCTTATTAGATGGGAAAGAACTTTTGCTGTGTGACCTTAATATGGGTAAGAACAACTCAGGCTTTGCACATAAGGCTGACCAGGCTGCTCTGCCTCCCTCTGAAGTCTTACACAGATTTCAATTTAATTTTATTTTTTAACGTATAATACTTTTGTTACAAGAAAGAAGCAAACAGTAGATTCTCAGGGCAAAATAAAATGAAGGTCAAGATGAACCCATATTTGCTTTTCTTTGGACCTTCAAGGTGGTGGGTACCCTCTCCCCCAAATCCAACTCCTGGCACATTCAGTTAAAAAATAGCAGGCATAATCATATCCATGGCAGCCTGTAACACAGAGACACTTGTGAACACAGTGTTCTCTAAGTTCAGTCACCCCTACCTCCATTATTCTGTTTAGTTCTTGTGAGGTCTTCACGAGGCAGATCTGATTATTATCCACATTCTGCAGATGAGGAAATAGAAGCTTTCCGAAATTGACTAACTTGTTCAAACCTTCTCAAACCACCATCTCTTTATCTTTTTGATATTTGTAATCTATCTACATTGTACCACACAGTCTTAAATTATATTTCTCTTGTCTTCTCTCCCAGTCTCTCTCTGTGTGTCTGTCTCTCTTAATCTCTCTCTTGTTCTCTCTCTTACTCACTCTTTTTCTCTCTCATGTATTTTCCTTTAATAGCTCCAGCTATGAAGTGAGATCAGGGGCTCTGATTTTCTGATTTTCATGGAACTTTATGCAGATGAAGATAGGTTAGAAATAGCCTATCAAAAATAATTCTTCAAAATGTACAATTTAATTTGATCCAGCACATGAATTTAAGCATCAATAGGGCCCTTTTATCATATCCTCTAGGTTTTGATAGAGTTTACCCTACTAGAAAACAATTCTTTTTTTTTTTTTGCGGTTCTGGGGGTTGAACCCAGGGCCTTGCACTTGCATGCTTTGCAAGTGCTGGACCACTGAGCTGCACCCCCAGCCCATTTCTTTTAGTTTTTGAGACAGGGTCTCACTAAGTTACGCAGACTGCCTCTGGTCTCGAACTTGAGATCCTCCTGCCTCTGCCTCCCGAGTCGGTGGGATTACAGGCGTGAGCCACAGCGCCCAGCTTGGAAAACAATTCTTATACAGGAAACTTCACATTTACTCAAAATATAAATGATGAAACCATTATTCATTGTTCATTTAAAAAAATAGATTTTGTTTTTAAAAGATTATAAATAAGTGTCTTTTATTTTGGTTTATTTATTTAGAGGCAGGATCTCCCTTTGTAGCCCACTCTGGTCTAGAATTTACTATGTAGTCCAGGCAGGCCTCAAATTTGTGATCCTTATGCCTCAACTTCCTGAATGCTGGGATTGTAGGTGTGCACTACCAATACTTGGCTAGAAGGGCCTTTAAAAAATAATATTCCCCTAACCCATCTGCTGTTACGTGAATGAACTTAAAATCTTTGCATTTTGGTGGAAAAAAAGAAATTGCATCTTATTCTGGAGAGTTGGGGAGGCTGTGCATGTAGAGACTGGGGATATATGAGAACTCTCTGTACTTTCTGCTCAATTTTGTTGTCCTAAAACTGTTAAATAAAATGAAGCTTATTTGTGAAAGAGGAGTTGGTTAGAATTTCTGTGACTATTTATGTGATCTTGAAAACATTATTCATCTTTCTGAGTCTTATTTTTTTATTCTGTAAAGTGGGATAATATTAGATTTGTCTCCCTCCTGGCTCATTATTCATATTAAAAAACCTGACAGTTCCTTTCCCTGTAAATTCCCTTAGTTCACACTTGAGGGACATGGTGAGTTTATAGCAGAATAAGACTGAATAGAAGTATTCTTCCTCCTTGTCCTATACATTTTTGGCCATCCCACACACTTACCAAAACCCAGGGTGGCGTGCAGAGAGAGGCCTGTCTGCACAAGCTGTAACTTGCACCATCTGCCTCAGGGGGGATACTCACCAAGTCGCATGAAGATGTGGAGATCACCCTTGGTGAAATGTAGAGGCACAGTTTTAAGGTCCTGTTCAATTTATCTGTGACCATTTTCCTCAGTTGGGAGCTGTGAGGAAGCTCTGCAGGAAGTGTAAGTAGGAACAGCAGGCCCTGTCTGTGTGTCAGGGAGCCTGACTGTGCTCTACAGGGCGGCCAGGCTTGAAGCCTAGTGGTTTTGACAGGTGAAAAGCTGTGCACTTTAGTCATGGATGAGCCACTTCCAGAAAAGGATAACCCACTCTGTCTTCTGGATGGTATAATTGCTTAACTGCCAAATGGTTGCTTTTAGTCCTTTCTAACTTTATTATTTTGATTCTCCAAATCACAACCACTACACTACAAAGCAAATGATTTTAATCAGTTGACATCAAGAACTGCCCTGAGAATCTGTTGAGAACTGTGGGCCTGCTCCTTAGAAAATTCACACACATGAGCAGGGCATGGTAGTGCACGCCTATAGTCCCAGTGGCTTGGGAGGTGGAGGCAGGAGGAACCCAAGTTCAAGACCAGAGGCAGTCTGTGTAGTGTAATTTAGCAAGATCCTGTCTCAAAAAGTAAAAAACAAAAACAAAAACAAAGAAAAGAAAAAAAAAAAGGGTTGGAGGCACAGCTCAGTGGTACAGAATTTACAAAGCCCTGGGTTCAACCCCCAGTACTGCCAAAAAAAAAAAAAAATGCACACACATGTAGGTGCAGCAACCTTGACACAGTGTCCACATACAGCCTCAGGGCACTAACTGCTGTTCTAAAAAAATACTTATACATCAATAGCTAAAAAGAGAGGATTTTAAATGTTTTGTCTACAAAGAAATGATAAATATTTGAGGTGATGGTTCTACTAATTATCCTGCTTGATCATCCCACAATGTATATGTACATGGTATTGAAATGTCATGTTAGAACCCCACCAATATATGCAATTATTATTTGTCAGTTAAAAATAAAACTTAATACTCACACACACACAAAGGAAGCAAAACTAATGTTGAAAAGAAAATAAAGTGAAATATTGAGCAGTGGCCTCTAGTAACCACTAAAATGGGCTACTTTAAAGGAAATTGTTAAACCTGAAAGGTTATTCCTTACTGCAGCTGGATAGTTGGTTAAGGCTGCCTGTAGATGCAGTCAGTATGAGTGAAGTAGGGACAGTGAGAACTATCTCAAACAAAACAAAACAAAACTAACAACAAAATACAAAAACCTTAATTTTAATGAAACAAAGGTAGCCAATATTTAAAATGTTTACTTAAATAATATTCCTTTAGAGAATATAATTTTCCTTTCTTACATCACCAAAATATTATTGACGCTTTAAGAATCATGTTTTGAACAAACAGTTCATATTGTAGCAAAAAGAAAGTACTTGCAGAGGGAAAACAGACAGTCTATGGTTTAATACATTGATCATGTGGGAGATTGACTTGAAAGGCTGTTGAGAGTGAGGAAAGAATTAGCTAGAGTTACATAGAAAACTAAGCAAAAACTTTTGAAGAAAATGTAACATTCTAGAAAAATAAAAGTTATACATAGAAGAAATCATTACAGTTTACCACTTGGCTTGGCAGTGAGCGCTTTTAGGGTTGTAGGAGTTTAAACAAAAATAATAGGAGGGGGGCAGGTAAGAAAACTAATTGTCAACTTTTATATTAAGAGTGGAATAGGTTATGCTCAATATTGATCAATCAAGAAAAACCAGCATAAACACAATTTTTAGAAATATGGAAATACATATTTGGAAAAATATACAGCAGTGAAAGTGTTTACTTTGGGAATTGAGATTAAAAAGCCAGAAGTGTTAAGGTGGGACAACAACTTTTTTATATCACTTTTTTCAATAAAGATATCTGAATTTTTAAAACATTAAGTTTTCCATTAATACTGTATTTCTAGGTGGAATCTAATTCCCTCAAAACAAACCTGTCTGGATCTGTGAATTGGCTGTACCCTAAGAAAGGACAGTTTTCCCATTTTCCCTTCTTCAGCCAGCACCATCTCCTCCACTGACTTCATCTGCACATTTGTCTTTTCCTGGGTCTCTCCTTTTTCAACTTTATTGCGATATAATGGACAAAAAATCATATGTATTTAAGATATACAACTTGATGTTTCAATATACATATATATTATAAAATGATGGACTACAATTAAACTAATTAATATATCCATGACCTCAAATAGTGACTTTCTTTTTCTTCTTCTTTTCTTTCTTTATTATGCTGAGAACATTTGAGATGTACCTTCTCAGTGATTTTAAGTATATAATACAGAATCGTTAACTAACTTCACATTGCTGTATATTAGATCTTCAGAACTTACTCATCTTGCAAAATTGGACTTTTGCACCCTTTGACCATCATTTCCTATTTTCCACTCCCTCTGTTCCTGGCCACCACCATTCTATTCCCTGCTTCTGTAAATTTAACTATTTTTGGATTCTATCAGTAAGCGAAATGGCTTATGTGTCTGGCTTACGTCATTTATTGTCCTCCAGGTTTATCCATATTATTGCAAAAGTCAGGATTTCCTTCTTCTTTAAGGCTACATAATATCCACTGTATATATGTGTGTTTGTGTGTGTATGTACAACACACTTTATCAATTCATATATTGATGGTCATTTAGGTTGTTTCCATGTCTTGACTATAGAAAGTAATGCTGCAGTGAACATGAGGGTTCAGGTATCTTTTTGTGATACTGATTTTATTTTCTTTGGCTGTAAACACAGAAGTGGGATCATAAAGTAGTTCCATTTAAAATATTTTGAGTGATCTACATACTATTTCCCATACTGGATGTACCATTTACATTCATACTATTAGTATATAAAGGCTCCCTTTTCTCCATGTCTCTACCATACTTATCTTCTGAATTTTTTATAAGTCATTCTAACAAGTATGAGGTGACATCCCATTGTGACTTTGTTTTGCATTTCCCTAAAGGATTAGTGATGTTGAGAACTTTTTCGTATACTCATTGACCACTTCCATCTGTTCTTTGGAAAAATGTCTATTCAGATCCTTTGTATATTTTTAATCAGGCTGTTTTATTTTTTTGTTATTGAGATGAAGGACTTCTTTATAAATTTGGGGTACTAACTTTTGTCTTTGTCCATTTGTGCTGCTACAACAAAATACCTGAGAGTAATTCATAAGAGAAATTTATTTCTCATAGTTCTGGAGGCTGGGAAATCAAAGATCAAAGTGCCAGCATCTAATGAGGGTCTTTTTGCTATACCCTTACATGGCAGAAGGTAGAGGGCAAAATGATGACTGCACTGTCAGCATAGGGTAGAAAAGTAGCAAGCTAGCCAAATGTGGCTGTTTGAAATTTCTTTTATTAATGAGGGAGGAGCCCTTATGTCCTAATCATGATCTCTTAGAGGACCCACCTCTTAATATTATCACCTTGATAGCACCTGACTTTTGGAGGGGTGCACATTCAAACCCTTTATCTGATATATAGTTGTCATGGTTTGAATATAAAATACCTCCCAAAGATCGCATACCTTAATGTTTGGTCCCCAGATGGTGGCACTGTTTGTGGAGGCTGTGGAAAATTTGGGAGGTGGGAGCTAGCTTGTGGAAATGAATCACTGGGGAACAGGGGTTGGGGAGAGAGGGTTTGGAGATTTTTACCCCATACCCACTGTTCTAGGCTCTTTCTGTCTCCTGCCCCATGATGCTGTGAAGTTGTCTGCCATGGGCCCTGCCTGCTACTACTGCCATGCCTATTCTGCCACCATTATGGACTGATTCTCTAACTGTGAGCTCCTAATAAACCTCTTTCCCCATAAGTTTGTTTGGGTTGTTTTTTCTGCTACAACAATGACAGCTGACTAATACAAGAGTTTGCAAATATTTTCTCCCATTCCATAGGTTTCCATTTCACCCTGTGATTGGGTTCTTTGACATGCAGAAACCTTTTAGTTTGATGCAATCCCATTTATCTGTTTTTACATAGTTGCCTATTATTTGAGTCATATTCTAAAATTCAACGCGCCAACCAATGTCAAGAAACTTTCCTTCTATGTTTTCTTCTAGTAATTTTATGACTTCAGATTTTATGTTTCAGTCTCTTACCAATTTTGAGTTGAATTTTGCTTGTAGTGTACAATAAGGGTCCAGTTTTACTCTTCTGCATGTGGATTTTCCAGCCTTCTCTTTCATGAGACTTGTAGTATTACTAATTATTAAGAATTTTCATTTGATGTTTAATAATCCCATTTATTTTATTCCAATTTCTGCTTCTCCTTTTAATTCAAGTAAATTCTATTAAATATTTTAATCAAAATCACATATATTAAAAAATAGTGTGATCCTAATCATATCAAATTCTATATCTATGTCTAAAGCTGTCCAGAAATATCTAGAATTGAGTTCATCAAGGATAAATTGGTTAATTTGCTTATAAATGTGGGTAGCATTATTAGAATAATTATATTATAAATAGTACTATTAAACCCTGAATTAATTATATTAGAGATTTTTCCTCACCATAATAGGGACATTTCTAAGTTTAAATATTCCTTGCCTCAAGAAATTTAGGTCTTCAATGCAAGACCCAATCCTCAGGAAAGGAGACTTCACATCCATGAACTAGGAAATATATATTCTCTGGGCCAGTCTTGGATTAGCTGATGGGAGAGGACCAAATGCTTTGGGATAGCTGGTCCCTTGATGCTAGTGTATTGCTGCAGGTTACTCCTTATAAGCTGTGAATGATGTCCAACTCCTCCCCAAGGTCAGATTTTTCACAGCAGAGAAGTTGAGCCATAACAGTGATAACAAACTGGAAACTCGAGAAGGTGGGCCAAGAGAATCAGTTTTGAGAAGAAAATGTATCTTAAAAAAAAGGAGATAATAATGTCACGGAGGTAAATGAGTGGCTGGCAATACCCAATGAAGAGATCATATAAACAGGATTGAGAAAAGCTATTTAAAGTTATTTGAAGGTGTTCGAAGTCATTCTTTCTGGATATGTGTTCCTCTTGATTATCCATTTTAGGCTGTTTAGGTGGTAAAAAGGATTGCATCATCTACAAAAGAAGTAGAGTTGAGAATATATTAGCAGAGAGATCTGTAATAGGTCTCTGTCTCTATAGATGAGACAAAGCCCACCAAAGCCTCATCAGAGCTGCTCTCCAGTCTCCTTTTGTGCTCAGCAGTTTGCAGTGGAAGTCAGCTTCAGGAAACAGTGGCTGAGCATCTCATTCATGTGCAGAAACCACACTTGGCTGTTTGAGAATTAAGAACTAGAAACGTGAGTGCAGACCACTTGTTCCAAAAAAGACAACAAAAAAATAAAAGGGGGGGGGGAGTATAAAATTGCAGAGAGAAGTGTGGAAGATCAAGACAAGATTTTATGATAAGTGGAGAGCTACTGCAGAGAGAAGAAAACTGGAGGAAGATAAGTGGCACATGTTGGAAGGAGCAATGAGGGAAGAACATCTAAGATGAAAAATGAAGGAAAGATTAGAGGGGTAGTGTGGAAGATGAGACGATCTCCCTCTGGACCAAGAGGGGAGATGAAATGATACAAGGAGGGCGAGAGCCATTTTTCAATAAACAAAGTACTTGAGAGATTAAATCACATTATAGTTATTTGATTATGTACCAAAAAAGTTACCACTTATTATGTTATTGCTACATGCCAGGCATGGCATTCACTTTAATTTTCAAAATAATCTTCAAGATAGATATTTTTATCTCCAATTTTGTGGAGGGGGAGACAGGGATTTAGAGGGTTTAAATAATTTACTCAAGGTTACACTGGAAATAAATGGGTAGTTTGAGCGCACATATTTGTACTTCTTCCCAGCTTTTTTTTGGTGGTTATGAACATTTTTGAAAATCTGATGAGAGCAGAAAATTCTTTCCTCCTATAAGAAAGCCCAAGGGCACATACACACAGCATTTTGCATATGATTGTAGATTTCCCTGAAACCCTTCCATGGACTCCTGCAGATGTGTTGACACCAGATTAGGATCAGAAAGCCAATTTCTCAACAAAATAAGCTTCAAGTATGCGCTATCCTTCCAAGTTGTCACAGCGTGATGCTACTCAAAGAACACTGTGGTTCCTTAAAACATTTCTGGTGCCTCCACTTCAGAATGGCCTCAGAACCTGTTTACTAGCCATAGAAGAAAATCAGTCCCAGTTATTTACTTTTATTTTCCCCAAACAGTTTTTTTTTTTGCCCTGCTTTGTTCATTATCCTTGTTTTTAAATGACTTTTGGCTGTTTTGAAACTATTCTCAAATGATTCCATCATTAACTAAACCCAAAGAATGTGCAGTCAGTTCAGAAAGAAATGCTAGAGGGGCCTTTTAGAAGAGATTATATCTGAGGTTAAATTTTGGGATGAGGGACTATGTGGTCTTTGCTCATTTCAGTATTTAAGGCAAGATTTCCTAAAAATATTACTTAAAAAATACTAAATTTGATTATTATAAATTGCCTGTTAAAATCTGTGCTTCAGGTATTTTTTGATTATTGGAAATAGAACTTTATCACTTGCATAAGAACAATTGAGTGTCACTCTTACAAATCTAATGCTTTAGTGAGCCTGTATAGAAACAGTACGTATCTTAGTCATTGTCAATGGGCTTCTCTTGTGTGTTTCAATAGGCCATTTAATTTTCAGTCCTTCTGAGAACTGTACATAAAATAATGATTAAAAATATTTTTTCTTAACTAAAAATAGAACAGCCATACAACCCAGCTATATGCTCTTAAGAATGTACCCAAAGGGGGACAAGTCATCATACCACAGAGACCCTTGCATCTCCATATTTAATGCAGCACTCTTCACAATTGAAAGGATATGGAACCAACCAAGATGCCCATCAATAGAAGAATGGATAAAAAAATTATGGTACATACACACAATGGAATGTTACTCATCAATAAAAGATAAAATAATATCATTTGCAGCAAAATGAGTAGAACTGGAAAATATCATCTTAAGTGAATAAAAATAAGCTCAAAAAGAGAAATACCATATGTTCTCACTCAGATGTGGGAGCTAAATCTTAAATGAAGAAAATAACCTATACTTAAGTTGATATATAAAAATGCACAGTTAAACTTAGTGAAGAAGAAATAATACAAAGGGTAGAAAGAAGGAGGGTGTGGGGACTAGCAAAGGGAAGCAAAGATTGTGAAAGGTGGGATGGGGAGGAGAAGCAATGAAAAGGGATAAAGGGGGAGAGGATAATCTTAAGGTAAATAATGCAATTTCATGAGTACATGGAAAAAATAGGGGGAATATAACCCAAATATACACATGAGTTTTACTACATATTAATCAAAAGTTTCCATAAACCTTGTAAGTTGATAAAAGTATGACCAAAAGTGATGTAATAGTTGCATAATAGAAAAAGCAAATGCTGTATTATTCTGTACCCCACCAACATTTACCAATAAAGAGAAAAGATGTTTTTTCTTATGGCAATTTTTGTGGTATCTCTCTCTTTCTATGTCTGATTGCAATTTATCTATTTTAAAAATTAATTTTGTTTGGCAATATCATGCTTCTTCTTGTGTCACTGAAAATAGTTCTAGAACTGTTTATTTGAATTTACTTTGGATGTTTATCAATGATATCGACTAGAAAATTATTTCTTTCTGATGAAATATCCCTAAGATGCTTGAGAAGCCAAGGACCCTATATATTGCACATGAAAGTCAATATATAGAAGAGTCTGATTAAAATTTCTACAATCTCATCCTGTCCCCCAGTCCATGACAGACTTTGCTAATTTATGTTTATACCAATATAATAGAGTCTCTTCTGGAATGGACTTTAGAGCTAAAAGATGAGTATGCTATTTACTCTACAGCAGATGAGTGCTTAGGATAATGGTTTCCACCTTTTAAAAATTTTAATTGCCACAGACATGGGTTTGCAAGTTCTTTTTTTTTTTAATTTTTCTTTTTTTTATTAGAAATTTTTAATGTACATCATAATGTGATTCATTTTGACATGCTTTTCATTGTGACAATTTTCATATATGCAATTTGATAAGCATTACTCATATAGGTTACCCCTTACCCTCCTCTATGTTTCCCCCCTCCCCCCTTCCCATCTAAGTTTTCCATCCAAGTCTTCTCTATCTTTTACTATGTAGTATTTTT